>JAQIFY010002810.1:0-13043 GCA_028533085.1 Varecia variegata | reverse complement strand
CATCTTTTGGGGCCCAGCTTACTATACACACCAAATCCTTCAGGGAGTATTCAGGTACATGGTGAGCAACTGGCAAGGTGCTAAGGGAGAAACACCTCCTTATTTCTGAAGTTTCTTGGGAAAATTAGTCAGATGGTTTGTGAAGCTGTTCTTCCTACTGAGTTGTTTAGTGCCATAAAAAACCTTGTGGGGTTAGTGAGCATATCCTCAAAAAGAGAAAAAAAAAATGAGTGAAGAGGTTTATTGGATTCTCTCCCTCCTTTGGCGTCTTACAGCCTGGCTGTACAAAAAGAGCTGAGATAGATTTTCCTCTTCCCTGCTGTCTCTTTCAGACCTGTACATAAAGCATTTTGTTATTGATCTGCTGCCTATACCTCCTGGAGCAGTAGTTTTGATCTATAATTCCTTTAAAACAGTTCTCAGCAACCCAACTCAGGTTGATTCCTTTTTTCTTTGGTGACCCTTCTGATACGTGAATTCAGCAGAGGAGTGTCTTCTAATAGCCTCGTGGTTTATTTTTTAAATGGAAACAAAACAAAACAAACAAACCTAGCAATGGAATGCATTAGAGACACCACTGCTTCATGCACAGATTAGTATCCTTGCTATGTAAGTATAGTAACTCCTTACACATCTGCTCCTAAAATCACTTACGGTTATTTGTTACAATGTGTTTGACACAGGTTACTCTACTTAATGAATGGTTACAAAGTACATCTCCAGACTACACAGATACCATCCTTCACTCTTTTGAAAGCCCTTGCTTATATTATTTTGTTTTGATCTCTGAGAAAGATGAAGCTCAGGAAGTAATGAGCTTCTCAGTAGGACAGAACCTATCAAGAGGGCAATGTGGGCTTAGGGGTGAGGCATTGGTCTCTTGGCCTTGGATTTACATCACTGGCTACTCACCAGCACTCGGCAGCTCTTTCACGGTTTAGCGAGAAAATCTGCTCTGGGTCTCCTTGGAATTAATAGCTCAGTAAACCAGGAGACATGGTTTTCTCTTCCTGACATTACAAAACCAGTGCTGTAATGTTCAATTTTAGTTTGCTCATTTTTCAAGTGAGGGAAATATTTCTGTTTTTTGGGTATATGCTCAGCAATATTAATGGGAGATAGAAAGTATCAGATTCCATGTTCTAGTTCTCATGGAGTTTATAATCTAGCAAGGAAAAGGATATACATGACCTAACAGCAAACAACACAAGACAGGTGGTTACAGTAGTACAAGACATCCTCCTTTTAATGGTTTTCTCTTTGATTCTCTGAATCATATACAGAAAGCAGAGGATAGTTTAATTCACTAGATAGTAACATTTTTTGAAACTTTAAGACTGTTATCAGAGCAATCAAATCTGGCTGACCTTATTTATACATGCCAAAGAAAAGTAAATGATAAAGATTCATTTATGAATAAGGCCCTCCTCACATGCTTTAGAATCATCTAATTATTAATAGCTTTCTTTTCCAATCACCATAACCATCCTATTCCTATTATACAAATTTTATTGATAGGAGAGTTTATTATTTCATGGATTTTTCTTCCTCCCACTTTTGCATTGATATATAGCATCAGATATTGAGTGAATATATCAGAGTTGTTTATTCATTTTATCTATTTATTGGGTAAGATACTTAGAATGATTCAATTCTGTTCCATTATAAACAGAGCAGTGTGACTCCTTGTGCATAGGTAGGAGTTTTTGCATTACAGTAGTAAGGAATAGTGGTACTTTCGGTTATATGATATACACATTTTAAATTTTAATATGTGTCTGCCAAATTCCTCTAAAGAGTCTTTATCAACTTGGACTCTCTCTAGTAGTACATGCTTATACCTTTCCCCTTTTATTCCTTTCCCCTTTTATTCCTTCAATAAAACATAGTATAATCATATGAGGAAAAAAGGTAGTTGTAGAAATACAAAATGATAGTGTTTAATAGAGAAAAGAAACAATAAACCAATTGCATGTTTTTACTTCAGTATTTGCATCTGTATTTCAATGCATAGGAAAGGCATAAAAGATATACATCAAAGTTATTTTTCGGTCAACATGGGTAAGAGAAATATTAATAGAACTGGAGGGGGGAGCACTGAGAATCAGTATTCAGATTTTTTTTTTTTTTTTTTGGAGACAGAGTCTTGCTCTGTTGCCTGGGCTAGAGTGAGTGCCGTGGCATCAGCCTAGCTCACAGCAACCTCAAACTCCTGGGCTTAAGTGATCCTACTGCCTCAGCCCCCTGAGTAGCTGGGACCACAGGCATGCACCACCATGCCCGGCCAATCTTTTTTCTATATATATATTTTAGTTGGCCAAATAATTTCTTTCTATTTTTAGTAGAGACAGGGTCTCGCTCTTGCTCAGGCTGGTCTCGAACTCCTGACCTTGAGTGATCCACCTGCCTTGGCCTCCCAGAGTGCTAGGATTACAGGCATGAGCCACCGCGCCTGGCCCATTTAGATTTTTAAAGAAAAGTAAATTCATGCATTGCTTGTGATATCAAAAAGTATTTCAAATCTAATATCACATTGATTGTCAGATAGCTTACATTTTATATACCTTTAGAAATCAAAAGGTGCCAATAAAACTATTATATAATGCTTTCTTATTACTTGTAATTTTTAATTTTATGCTTAATAAATGAGTTATTTAAGAATTCTTGAACATAGACTTTTACCTTAGATCACACTACTGTTTTGGTGCTTTTCTGAGTATAAACTAACAATTCATCTTAATGCTTAATTATAGTGTAATCCTTTTAAAGACATTAAACATCATATGTGGTACCAGTGACGTACTTGTCCCAGTTGACATGATATCAATAGGCTCAGCTAAAAAAAAGTATGCCACAACTGTCATCTGGCTGACCTTGGTAGTAATAGTAAGATTCATTTATTTTAAATTGTTTTCTGATGTCAGAGATATTAAGATGAAAAACACAAAAATGTCCATCTTAGGATTCATAGATGCTGTAATAATATAGTAGTAATTTTGAGAATGCTCCCACGACCCAGTTCCTCCTTCTAGCCCAATTTCTTTCCATCCTACATAGACAAGCTTATTGGAACAATCGTCTATTCCTGCTTGTTCTATGTTCTTATTTCCCAAACCTTCTTATTTGTCATTCCACCACAATGTGACTTACACATCTAGTACTATATTGAAATGCCTCTTTCCAGGGTCACCACTGACTTGCTTGTCACCAAAACCATAGGGAATATTTCAGTCCTCATCTGGCCTAACTTCATTAGCATTTGACATGGCTGACCTATCTCATGAAACCATACATTTCTGATTCTCCTTTTCTTACTGCTCCCTCACTATCTCTGTTAAGATTCCTGTTTATTTTTCCTCCCTTAAATGCTGCTGTTGCAGGATTCTCTTTAAAGCTGTGCACACCTTACCATGCTAGGCATAGCAAACAGGATCCAAGCAAATAACAGAAACGTATGCAATGAGCCGGTAAAACAGTGCAGGTCATGTTGCACTTTGTAGCCAAGTAGAGTATGCGTGACCTACCTAAAGACATTCAAATTCAATACATAATAAAAAGAAAGAAACAAAAAAAAAAGTAGTAGAAGAAGAAAAAAAAGAAAGTAATCTGCAGCCAAACAAAAGAAATCAGCTCTGCTGGATGGATTTGCTATTGTGTGCTTTCTAGTCTCTTCTTTCTGAGCTATCTCATCCATTCCTAAGACTTCAATTACAATCTGTACTCACCCTTACTATTCTCAAATGTGCACTTCAGATTCTCTTTTCTGATCAAGACTCTCATCCAGCTGATAGCTCAACACTGACATTTTGAGTCCCATAGGGAGCCATTCCCTTTTTAACCTCTGCCTCACTGATCCATCAAGCTCTCTCTAGTTAATACTTGTCCAGAAATGTTTGTATGATATATAGAATTGTAGTTAAAGAATAGCTAGTTCCTCTATATGAAATAGACTTGTGGCCTGTGTGGAAATTAAGAGTGTAACATCCTTGGCTTTCTCTTCTACCTCTCTTCAGTTTACAGAGCCAAATCTATCCAATGCAATGTGAGTTCTATTTTCTCTAAATATATTCTCAGAATATTGATATTTTAAGGCCAGTCACTTATTACAAGTAGCATTTATACTCACATATGCACAAAAAACTCAAATTATTTTTCACAGGCCACAAGGGGCATGTAATTAAGTTAATCCCAAGAGAAGCTTATAGTTTGCCAAGAAAAGTACACAGGCAAAATAAAAATCTAAAGCCCTAGTTACAGCTTATATGCATGTTTTTAACGTAAAAATGATGCTTTAAATACAAAATGTCATTTTGAATTTAGTTATTCATATCTTATAGCTTAGATACTAACAAGATTTTTGCACTAGTATAATCAATTCTAGGAATATAGGTTTTTAAAATTTTCTTTGCCAATTGGGGAAAAAAGTGAGTAGGAGTATAACTTTAGACAAATGAGACAGCTTCCAGGTAAAACTGACTTTTTGACAAAGATTTATTTGAATGTGTGTTATGACAAAAATGAGAACTTCTCACTATAAAAACAGATTTGAAAGTATACTTTGACATGGAACATTGTGTGCAAAAAATCTAAAAATCATTAAAAGAACCTAAGTTGGTAAGCATTTTTCATTAAATTGTCAAGAAAGACTTCTCAACAATGAAACAAAGTTATATCATAAAAATGTTAGACTTATCATATCAACTTCAGATATGTATTATGTGATAAGAGATGTGAAAATTAAAAAGTATCCGAAAGACATTATTATGCCACTGAAGATATTTCAGTTAGTTTGATAACAAGTATGAATTTATAAAATGCACAATCTTAATTAAAAATGACTGTGTAAAGAAAACCTCCAAACCTGGGCATATCATTCTATATCTCAATTTTGAACATTTATCTCTAAACATATATTAAGAAACTTTGTGTTAAGTTTGGAAAGTAGCAAGCCAAAAGAAATCCCCCAACATTAAAGTTTCCAGCTCATTTGTATTGTTTCTGTCCATGGGAAAACAGCAAAGTTTTCATCAAAAGACCAAGCTGAAAACCGTGCTTCCTGGATATAACAGTATTGGAGGGGGAGGGATTGAGCTATTTATTAGCTTCAAGTTGAAGTCACCCCATCTGTAATGTCTCCATTTCTGATTTAGCAAATCTAGCTGCCCATCTTCTTCTGACTACTTCCTGTCTTTCTTAATTTGCTTATTATCTTTTCTTCATGTCATTGATAATGACATAGTCATTAATTCTCATTCAATGATCACGGTCTTCCTATTCACCCTCTTCCCAGGGTCTCAAAAACCTGTATTTGTTTTCCTCACTAATTCCATGATGGAGTATATAGTACATTTCCAATTCCTCCCTAGAAAGAAATGCCCTAGCACACAGCCCAAATATACAACACCAGTTATTGTAGACCATTACCAAAGTTTGAGTCCATTTATGTAACTATCACCTCTAAGTTTAAGTAAAAGCTAAAATATTTTGGAAAAGTGGTTTTTTTTTTCTTTTTTAATTACCTAAAGTTCATGAGGATATCACAATAATGGACAGAAACAATGTTGATGTAAAGATTCCTTGACATCAGAGGAACTGAGTTCTCAAATTTGTTGTGAGCGCTACTTGGTACAAAGCAAGTAGTGCACCCACATTTTGAAAATATCAAAACAAATGGATTAAAGTGATATGCACAATTATAGTGGGAAGTTGCAAATAAATCCTACCTCTTTCTATTTTCTACCAGGACATTATTATAAAACAGTTCAAAGCGAACAGTATAAAATACAGAATACCTCTCCCTGCACTTGCATTAGAATTTGTAAATATTAGCCTCACCAAAAGATCTAAAAGAGCTACATTTTTACCAATTTGGTTAACAAAATAATATCACTTTTTAAAAATTTCTTATTCCAACCATATCCCTCCTTCTCCTTCATCAAAAAATGTCTTTATCTCCTCTCTGTGATTAGTTCATCAACTCCATCTGCTGTAGTTTGGATGTTTGTTTCCCAAACCTCATGTTGAAATTTGATCTCCAATGTTGGAGATGGGGTCTATTGGGTGCTGTTTGGGTCATGGGTGCTGATCCCTCGTGAATAGAGTAATACTCTTTCCGGAGTATGAGGGGAAGTTTGTTCTTGCTCTAGTAGTTCCCACAAGGGCTGGTTGTTAAAAAGAGCTTGATTTTCTCTTGCATGTGATCTCTGCACACGCTGGCTCTGCTTCCCCTTCTGCCATGAGTGGAAGCAGCTTGAAACCCTCACCAGTAGATGTACAACCTGCAGAGCTGTGAGCCCAGTAAAACCTCTTTTCCTTGTAAATTACTCAGCCTCAGGTATTCCTTTATAGCAACACTAAAGAGAATAAGAAACCATCTTAGTCCTCTCAAGAGTTGTCTTGGTTATGCAGAAAAAATTAGAATGTCTTATCTATCTGTTTCGGAGGCCCCCTTTTCTGCTGATATTGCTGTCCCCCAAACTGCACAGTATCCCTGCAAGATACTGTGGCTGTAGACTTCAAGGGAAAGCCTGTTGCAACAAAGTATCTCCACCTGCCTTGTGGCTTGGTTTTGTTGCGATTGTGGTTTGAGGCACACAGTGTGGGAAGAACCCTTCTCTGCCAAAAAGCAGCTCTCATTCTCTTCCATCTCATCAATTTCAAATAATTTCTCTACTGCAATCAATGTCACTGCAGTCTCACTAAAAAAAAAAAATCAGAAATCTTCCCTGCCTCCAGTCCTGCTTCTACATAGCCAGGAGGTGCTCACTCTTACATCTGAAACGCTTCCTTAGCATGTTCTCTCAGAAGCTGGGTAAAAAAGAGTGAGCGATTTGTTGCCTTCTGCAGTTTTAAAATCTCCATACCTCTGTTTAACCACACCCAAAATTACTAACAGCAAGCCATTCCTTTCATTCTGACTGCAAAACAAACAAACAAAAAACCAAAACCATTTGTAACAACTAATAATCCATACTGACAAACTACGTGTTCATTCCATAAAAGTAATGCACGGCTGAGTCAAATTTGAGATACTGAGGAAATATTTTGGATTGAAACAATAAAATGTTCTATTCTTATAAAAAATTAAGGCCAAATAAATGATGTTTTTATGTATAAATATAACTATCTGCTGAAAATGTTGCAATCATGGGTTTGCCTGTTGGAACTCAGAGCATTAAGGGGTGGAAAAGTCTTTGTGCCAAGTGGTGAGAGGCCTGACCTATGGTCCCTGCTTTCTGGTGGTTAACTGTATGATCTTAACCAAGTCACAACCTCAGGCTCAGTTTCTTCAACCTTATCTCTAAAATTAGATTGTTGACATTTATACACCCTAAAATCCTCCTACAGCTGAGTTTCCATATAAGAAAACAAAACTTCACCAAGTGTCCGGGTATCACTAACTTCTTGTCTATCCTGCTTTAAAAACTTATTTGCACACATTCTAGCATTCCATTTCTATAAATATTCACTGGGCACTGCTCCTAGGTATTATTGGAGATGTAAAATAAAAGATCTCAATTTAGTGAAGCAATGGAACATGTAATCTTATATGCTATTATACTGAATTTATGATAGGGAAGCTAAAGCCACAAGCAAACCATGCCACAAGAACCTGCTGTTTTGACTTTTGCTCAAGTGAGCTTTTCGGCATTATTCACCATTAAACAAAAAACAACATATATCATTTTCCTTCAAACTCTATATAATCTATGAGAGGGTAAGATAGTTGGTATGACATGTACAATTAGTATGGCATATACAAAAATGCTTCTAATAAAAACATATCAAACTAGATTCCTTATTAATTAATTTATTTAAACAAATATTTATGAAAAGCGTCACCTTAATGACTGTGGAGAATCCAAAAATAAGTCAATTTTGATCATTTTCCAGAGCTCAATCTAATAGTATAAAAAGACACAAAGTTAAGTATCTATCTTTAAGGCATAGTTATTACAATTACAGAAATATAAACCAAATTGTGAGAAAATCAGAAAGATTTCTGATTTTTTTAACTCTTTCAAGAAATGTTAAAATAAGTTCTCTAGGAAGAAGAAAAATTATATAGGTCATAAACTTAGATCTACAGAAAGGAAGATTATAAGAGAAGGAATAAGTAATGATAAAGTTAAAACCTTTAGTTTTATTTTTAATCTAACAGAAAATAATTTATTCAAAATAATAACAACAATGTATTCAATTATGTGTATATATGTGCTTATGTATATGCAAAATGAATGACAGCAATGATAAAAGGATCAGCAGAGAGTATCAAAGATTATTTATTATAAGATATTCTCACTAGCTATAGAGTGGTACAGTCCTATTTGAAAGTTGACTTCAATTAGTTGTAAATGTGTATTGCTATTGCGAACTCTAGGGCAACCACTAAAAATGTTAAAAAAAAAAAAAAAAGGAAAAAGGAGGACACCTTGATATGCTGAAAAGGGAGAGAAAATACAATCATCATATAAAATGCTCAGTTAAAACCACAAAAGACAGAAAAAGAGTGGAAGACAAAAATAGGAACAAAAACTAAGTGTGACAATGGAGAAAAGATAAATGTGGTACATATTAATCCAGCTATATTAGTATTCACTATGAACATCACTGATATAAATGCACCAATTAAAAGATGGAAATTTTCAGTGGATTGAAAAAATAAGACCCAACTACATGTTGTCTATAATACCCACTTTAAATATAAAGACATGTAGAGATTAAAAATAAATGAACGTTCCTCTCTCTCCACATCCTCGCCAGCATTTGTTGCTATGGGATTTTTTGATAAAGGCCAATCTCACTGGAGTTTTGATTTGCATTTCCCTAATGATGAGAGATATTGAGCATTTTTTATGTTTGCTGGCCATTATTCTGTCTTCTTTTGAAAAGTTTCTGTTCATGTCCTTTGTCCATTTATTGATGGGGTTGTTTGATTTTTTTCTTGTTGATTTTTTGGAGTTCTAGACAGATTCTTATTATCAGCCCTTTATCAGATGTGTAGAGAGCAAATATTTTCTCCCTTTCTATAGGCTGTCTATTCACTCTAATGATAGTTTCCTTGGCTGTATATTGCAAGGATGTGGAAACAACCCAAGTGCCCGTCAATCCATGAGTAGATTAATAAAATGTGGTCTATGTATACAATGGAATACTACTCAATTATAAAAAATGACAGTGATCTAGCACCTCTTATATTTTCCTGGATAGAGCTTGAACCCATCCTCTGAAGTGGGGTATCACAGGAATGGAAGAATAGGCATCACATGTACTCGCCATCAAATTGGCACTAACTGATCAACACTAAGGTGCCCGCACAGTAGTAATATTCTTTGGGGATTGGGGTGTTGGGGGTGGGTAAACTCACAACTAATGGACGTGGTGAGCATTGTAGGGGGGAAAGGGCATGCCTCAAATAATCGTTGGGGTGTGGTAAAGTCATAACACATAACCAAAATGTCTGTACCCCCATAATATCCTGAAATAAAAAAATAAAATAAATTTTAAGAAAAGTAAATGAACAGAGAAAGTTATACTATGCTAACATTACTCAAAAGAAAATGGAGTAACTAAATTAATTTTGGACAGAGCAGACTTTAGAGCAAGGAAAGCTGTCAGAGATAAAGAAGGGTGCTACATAATGATAAAAAAGGTCAGTTCTCTAAAAGGACATAACAAACCTTAATGTGCATGCATATAACAACACAGAGGCAAAATACGTGAAGCAAAAACTGATAGAACTACAAGGAGAAATAGATCGATCCACTTTCATAGTTGAAGACTTCAATGCTGCTCTATCAGAAAGGAACAGATCCAGCAGGTAGAAAATCAGTAAGAATATAGGTGAACTCAAAAACACCGTGAATCAACTGGGCAGCTATAGACAACTATCATCCAGCAACAGCAGATACACAATCTACTGAAACTCACATGGAGTATTCACCAAAGTGGACCACATTTTGGTTCATAAAATACACATTGACATATTTAATACAATATCTGTTTTCCCACCACAATGGAATTACACTAGAAAACAGTAACAGAGAGAGTGCTGGAAAATCCTAAATATTTGGAGATTAAACAATATACTTCAAGGCCAGTCACAATTGCTTATGCCTGTAATCTCAGCACTTTGAAAGGCTGAGGAGGGAGGATCACTGGGGGCCTGGAGCTTGAAACCAGCCTGGGCAACATAGCAAGATCCCATCTTTACAAAAATAAAAATTAAAAATAAACAATTCAATTCTAAATAACCTATGGTTCAAAAAGAAATCTCAGGAGAAATTTTAAAATATTTTAACAAAAGTGAAGATGAAAATACAATAATTAAAACTTGCAGGATGCAGTGAAAGCCATGCTTAGAAGGAAATTTATAGCATTGAGTACATATATTAGAAAAAAAGGAAGATCTAAAACCAATCATCTAAGCCTCCACCTTAGGAACTGCAAAGGAAGAGCAAATTACATTCAAAGTAAGCAGAAGAAAAGAAATAATAAAAATTAGAGCAGAAATCAATGAAATTGAAAACAGGTAATCAATAGAGAAAATCAATAAAACCAAAACATTTCAAAATATTCCACATTACAATCTATTTTTAGTCAATTGTTTTGGGAAAAATAAAATAATCAGTATCATTTAGGATATAATAATTAGCATTATCATACTGTTTTCATAGTGTTATTCATTTGAGTCTGTATTATTTATGAGACAAAGCTGTTTTTGTTTGATTGATAACAGTACACAACAAACTTGCCTTCATTATGCTATTATAATAATTACAAAAGATTTTTACTACTTATTCCTGTCAATTACCCTTCACTGTCACTTTAATGTTCAGTCAATAAAATTTTTGGTGCCAATAGTCACGCCATAAAGTACTGCTGCCCAAAAATTAACTCTCCAAATTAAATTCTCTTTCAATAATTATTTGAGAGGGATAAGCAGTAAATTTTTCTAGCACTATGGAAAAATAAGCTTTTCTTATTTGTAGTAAATATACAATTTTAAAAACTGGTTTAGCATAGAGTACAATCTTATTTACAGGGAAATTTGAATGGATCACACGGAGACATCAATGTTCATGGACGCTTAGCCTCCTTTTCCTATTCCTGTAAGAGCACCCAAATTCTCACCGAGGATAACCATCTATGATTCTGATAGTGCTGTCAATCACAGGGACCCTACTCCTGGGTGTGTGTCTGAGGATGACTGAGTTGAGGATACTATTACTTTCTACAGTCCTCAGTGGTTCATTCAAGGACAGATGTGTATCCTAAGCCAAATATGATGTATGAATACTGGGAAAGAAATGTCCTTTCGTCCTTTTAGTGTCAATGAAGATGTACACTTTAGGACCGCTAATATCATTATTCCTGCCCATGTAGAGAAATCCCAGTTAAGAGGGAAGCTGACACATTTATAAAAGAAAAGTGGAAAGATGGAGAAAGAATAAGAGTAAAAAAAAAACGAGAGAGTGATTCAAGGTTGTTCCTTCAGCCTGTTTCTTTCAATCTGGTTTGCCTAAAACCAGACAACACCTTTCCCAGGTACATGGTGCAAAACATTTCATTTTTGATAAACTTGGTTTGAGTTTGATTTATATCATTAGCTGCCAACAAGTTTGGGATCATGTAAACTTCAATTTTAAATCAATAATATCAATAATACTTTCCTACTCAGAGTTTGTCCACCAGAAATTTATTTCCATGAGACGTTAGGTCAAATAAACAGTTCCAGAAATGTTTGGTGAACACTTTGATTTTCACCTTGCACATTAGCAACTGAAGGTTTTTAGAAGATCTTCAATAAGAAAATGTCAAGTTGGCTTAACCCAGACTATCCCACAGTTTTTTGGTACTGAACCTCACCTTCCTTATTTTTTTCCTTCCAGGAAAATTAATATTATAGGCATAATCTGGGAAGCACTATATTAGGTTAAAATGGAAAGTAGAAAAAACCCCACACTTTTCTTTTATAATGTAATTTTAAATATACTTGACATATTATTTCAACATAATTTTTTTGAGACAAATCTATATCTGGATGTCAACAAGGATATTTTTGAGTTTTTAAATGTCAAACCCTAACTTTAACTTTAATGAAAGGGAAAAACATTGACTGCCCAAGAGTGACTTAGATATTCTATGAGCCAGGAATTGTTTTCTCACATCTCTAGTTTTTGGTCGTGTGCAGTTCTTCTCTTCTCCTACATCTTGGCCACGTTCACTCTACATCACTCAATATCTGTATATCTTGCCTCACAGCAGGATGGTGGGTAGCTGTGAACCTCAGGTCCACATCCTCTCAGATCATGACCCCAGAGGAAAAGAGACCATCTTTCTGCTATGCCAACAGCAAATCCAGCATCACAGTCCCAATCTAGTCATTACGGAAAGTGGGTTCTATTCTATGATGGGCCAAGCCTGGCCACATGGTAGAGTGGGGGAACAAGGCTGTTCCCTGAGATAACCTATCACAAGTATCCGGTAAGAGTTTCTCGCAGATATTGAATTTGAATGGAAAAACAAGGGGAACAGACAAAAATTATAGTTCCCACAGCCAATATATAAGCTTTATTTAATTTACTCTCAGGGCTACAGAAATGTATAATGATGAGCAAATGATAAACTGCTGAGAAGTTCTGAGTGGTTCTTCAGAACATAGTTATATACCACAGTCCATAAAATAATTCTGCCACCAGACCAAGAAATTTGAAAATAGAAAAGCACACTGTACCACAAACTGCTAGAGATTCAGAGAAATATGTAATGTATCTATATTTAACACAGCACTAAAAGCCCAGTCTTGACTTTATTCAAATGAAATGAAATGCCATAGGGAAAAAAATGATTTGCACATTAGCATATCAGGCAAAGATACATTATTATCTATACCTATCACTATGACTTAGCTTGTCTTATAAATACAGTTAGACAGTGAGATCTACAGACTGCAAAACTTGAGAAAAATTTATCAGTGAAATTGGGATTATATTTGGGACTTTTTAGAAAACAGGATATAGACCAAATGCAATATAAATGTG
>JAQIFY010000281.1:574-14322 GCA_028533085.1 Varecia variegata | reverse complement strand
TGTTTGCAGAATGTCAGAAACACAAAAGCCTGAACTAATTACTCGAAAATAACTGCTTGAGATTTGACCGAGAATCAATCGTTAGCATTCAGCACCATAGCTTTTGCATAAAGAAGGAAAATAAAACATGGCAAAAAGAATAGAAATTTTCTGAGAGTGAATAAAGGAATAGCCTTTTCAGAGTAAAACTGCATAATCTTCTCTATATTTTAGGTGCAATTATCAAATGTTGATATGCTATTCAGCTTGCTAATTGCATTTCTGAATTCAGTGTGTGAAATATTGAAAACATTTAAGAACCACAATAGTGGGGAATGGTTT
Organism: Varecia variegata; assembly: GCA_028533085.1. Lineage (NCBI taxonomy): Eukaryota > Metazoa > Chordata > Mammalia > Primates > Lemuridae > Varecia > Varecia variegata. The sequence goes on along the minus strand of JAQIFY010000281.1, from coordinate 14,001 downwards.
CCAAGTGCTAATAGTTAATGTTGAGTAATTTCAGTATGATGAATGCTACTGAGTTCTTCAGATAGACATATATACCTCTAAATAAATGTAAATAAAGAATCACAGATTTAGAGACACCTTCCTTCTCTTATTTTTATTGTAGTAATCTCTACATGTAGATCTTTGACTAGCTTTTAAATTCAATTGTGTTTTCAAGCATCATAACCAATTTCTAAACAATAAATTATATGACACATACAGATAATTTTGCAAAACTTTCCCTTTTTTAAATCAAGTTTTTATGTAATATTATTTTTTGACTTTTGGATTTCTACTTATTTGGAGGTGAGGGGTGAACAGAAGCTTTTGGAGAGGGCTTTAACTACATACACACTTGAGTCTCCTCAATACCCCACGTAGCTCTTGACTGTACGCAGGTACACATTGTTAACCTGTTATCAGATCTTAAAGACAAAGACTGTGGCCCTCCTTTCCTGTATCTCTAAAAGCACAAAGCAAGTAAAGGGTACACCGGCAGCAGTAAATTCTTACTCAATTGACTGATGCTACTAATATTCTTCCCAAAACACTAAGTTTTGCCTATTGTCTCCTAAAATAGTATTTTTCCCTGTATTTTTGTTTGTTTTCTGGGGTCCCAAATATTCTTCAATTCTAACTATTCAATCTTTAAACCACTGTATATGATTATTTTTCCAATGATATTAGCCAGTTTCCAAATATTTAATAAGCCTTTTTTCAAGATGTGGTACATAGCAAGGAATAATGAGAATTGTTATGTGTTATAATCTGGGTATTAATGACCATCTGGGAAAGCGGATAGCCCAAGGAAATATCCTATGGTGACTTTATGATTTCTATTATAGCTCATTTGTTTCATTTTAATTAGGTAAGAAAAGAAAAGAAACCTCTCTTCCCCCACTGTGGCTGTCTGAAGAAATAACAGTGCCTTGGGCAACAGGTATGGCTGTTTTTATTAATTTGGCAACAAAAATAGGATTCAGTTTCTTAGAACTGATTAACCCTTAGGGGAGGAAGATCTTGAAAGTGACATACAAATTGTCATTGTCCATTCTTCTACTTTATATATACACACACACACACACACACAGATGCACGCACACTTGAACCATCCTTTGTTTATAAAACGCTTGAAAAAGTATTTTTGAATGTGTTTTGAGATTTTTCGAGGAATCATATGAATAATATAGTGGATGTTTCCAGAATAAAATAATGCGCCTTCTGACATAATGTTATGTAAGTGCTCTTAGATTATCATATCAAAAATATTGTCTTTCTGACAATAACCAAAGATTTTTTTGACAATGATATGTAGATTACATGCATCTGATAGAGAATAGTTACAAAAATGTTCAGGTTTTCAATGCTGTTATTTCGTTGGTTAATTCAAAATAAATGAATACTGAAAATTCATGTGTCTCAAAAATTCTTATTATTTATTATACATTATAATCACAGATGGGACTTTTCAAAGCATGAAAACAAAGCAAGGTCCTTTGCTCCATAAAGCATCAAATGTAAATTAGAAATAAATAAATTGTTTACTAATAGGAATAGAAAAATATTTTGCCTCACTTTTTGGAGCCCAGAGAGGTCGTGAGAAAGATAAAACAAAACAAAGACAACAAGGTTTGAAGAAAGGCACAAAACAGAATATTTATTACAAAAGATATGGAAAAACTAAGGAGACAGTGAAAACAAGGCACTAAATGTGCAAGAAAAATAATAGTAGGATATAATTCAGCAAGAACTTTCTCTTGACAGAAACAAGAAAATAAAAGATTCGACTTCTTCATTGGGAAGCTCCCTAATTTTATGTTTTTAGGGATCATGAAAATGGTGTTTTTATTTTTTTTCAGAGCTTCCTAAATGAATACTTTATTGGCACTACCTCATTAATCTTTTCTTACTTACTGTGCAGAATATAATTACTTCTGTTTTACATTTGAAGAAACATGTTTATGGTCTATTTTGATGTAGAGCTTTGCTGTAGTTCAATGAACATGAATTGGGAATAAAGCTGAGACAATCTGGCTCTATTTGCCCAAACATGGACAAGACTGTAAATTTAGTTGGCAAAATATAAAAGGAGACCCAATATGCTTTTGTGTAATTTTTCTGTATGTGAACTGAAGTGATAGATGACAAAAGTGAGCAATATATTTAGCTTAGCCTGCACCCATTTCTGAACATATATTGAACATTTTTTTTTTTTTTTTTTTAGTAAAAGGCGAAAGATTTACTCAATCTGAAGAAAAACAGAGTATTTGAGCTTCATATGTGTGGAGGAATTAGCATTTTTTTTTAGATTAAAAAAAGACTTTTACAAAACAATTGGTATTTCATAAGGAAAATTAATAGCAATCACTTAAAATTATGCATAAATGTGAAAGTTCATACTTGCTAAGTAATGTTTTACCTTTGGGAAACTCCATACACATTTTATTTTTGCTCTCATTGATGAATACATTTTTGAATTTCATGTTAGAATACATTTTGTGGCAGTGGGGCATTCTTATGGCTGTCCCTGGGAGTGATAAAACACATTCATGTTAGATGAATATTATTTTTGAAAGCCACCAACTTTACTTGATGCCAAGTCTGGAAATTTACCACAACTTCCACAGAGAAAGCATGTATTCTAGAAAGACACAGAAGATTTAGTATAAGACACATTGAAAATGAAAATCCATGAAGATATGTCTCCAGCAATAAAAAAAATACAAATAAACAAGATTATTTATTGCAAAATTATTTGTAATTGCAAAATCTTGGAAACAATTTAAATGCCTATAAACTGGATAATGGTTGAGTAAACAGTAAACACAATGTAAATGCAGCTGTCAGAATAATGAGGAAGATTTCGATGAGCTGATATGGAGTAATTTCCAGGGTACAACAATTAAATGAAAAAAAAACAAAAGTGCAAATGAGACTCTACAGTATGTTCTCTGTCACATAAGACAGAAAGAGATATAAAAAATATGTATACATATATTTATTTATTTATCTGCTCTTTTGTGTAAAGGAAAAGCACAATAGAAAAGACAAACAGGAATGAATGAGCTTGTTTACCTATATGTGATGAGGGAGAATTGGCTGGAAAGAATGAGAATACGGTAGGAGTGGCAAGAGAGTGAAACTTCTCTGAATATACCTTTTTGGTATGACTTTTAGAACCATGTTAATACCTCATATTCCCAAAACATTTTTAAAAATAATTTAAATCAGTGGAGGAATCAAAATGGACTGCAAACAGGGGAAAAAAAAAACTTTCTGCATTCCAAATAAATAACAAACACATCCAAGGGGACAAAGAAGAAAAGAACTAACCAAATTAACTACACAACAGTATTTCGACTGTGTACTCTAAGTGAATTAAAACTGTACATAGCCATTGTACTTAGTCCATAAACTTGTTTTTCACATAAGTACAGGCTACCAGTTCTGAAACTGCGTATATTCTAGAATTGAGCAAATACATGAATATCATGTGAGTAATGAGAGCCATATTCTTTACTGTCAATTAAAGAGTTATAAATAACCTGGAATGAACCTTGTGGTACAGGACTGGAATTGAAGGTATCAGGATGAAATCATTGTTTTTAATATAGGTAGATAAATATAAAATAAATATATATATATATATATGTTTATGTGCTTCCATGCATATATTTTACTAGCTCGTTTTATTGAGAAGCTCTAGAAACAATGACATTCCAGTAGCAATGAACACATCTATTACTCAGATCATGGTTTCTAAACACCATTCTCCAACAAAAGGAAATTATACTCAGTGGAGAAAAATCAAATTCTGGGACTTATACAAGGAAACAACAAGGTAAACCTGGAACATTTTGTGGTCTCAGAAAGTAAGGCAATCTCAAAAAATGATGGATATTTCAAAGAAAATAGAAGTCAACATGAAAAAGTGTAATTCTAGGACAATTAGAACAAGAAAATAGAGATGAACATAGTGATGCATTAGAACTTATGCACTGATTGATTTAGTTATTATAACCTATAATCAAACAAATATCCATGAGTCCAAACAAACAAACAAACAAACACACAAATGTGGGGAAAGAGAAAGTTCTCCAAAGGTAAATATAAAGGAAAAAATAACTCTCTAAGGGAGACAAGTAGCACCTTAAATAGGTGACCATAGTTCACATCACAAATAATGAAAAATACCTACATATTGTACTTTCTGATAGAACACACTGAAAAAGAAACAAAACAAAACAAAATGTCATTTATGTATTATTCCTGCCAGAAATTTCTAAACTGAAGTTAATCATGAGAAAACACATCTAACCCAATTTGAGGGACATTTTACAAAACAATCGGAAAGTAGTCTTGAAAGATAAAGAAAGACCTGAGGATCTGTTACAGATTAAAGACCCTAAAGTGATGTAATAACTGTGTGATACTGGATCCGATCCCAGGCCTAGAAAACAAGAACATTACTGGGATAATTAATAAAATTCAAATAAAGTCTATAATTTAGCCAGTAGTATTTCATTGATGGTAATTTCTGGTTTTGATAATTGGCTATGGTTATGCAAAACGTTAATATTTGGGAAAGTTGGGTGAAATTTGTAAGGAAATTCTAAGTACTATTTTTGCAACTTTCCAAGCCTAAAATTATTTCAAAATGAAAAAATCTAATAGTATTAATATTCTGACTCTATGTACACACACATGCAATGGGACAACTAAGAACAGATCAACAGTTCTAATTTCTAGATCTCAAAAGCATAATAGGGTTATTTTAATACTAAGACAGCATACAAGAAGAATGGTCAACCTGGGATTCAGTCATCATAGAAGGAAAAATGCTGAGCACACCATGCTTGAATGTGAGAAAAAGTTTCAAACGGCAGAATCTGTAAGTTTATATTTTGAAAGACCATATTTCCATCTCAGGATTGTATACAAATATATACCATATTTGTTTTTCCCCCACAGATACTTATAAAACTTTACATCCCTTAAAAGCAAAGGATAATGATATGTTAGTGCCAAAAAGATCCACACTACATAATGTAACAGCTTACATTGGGATAGAGGACCTGAGATTTTCACTTGTGACATAAAAGTTGCAAATATTTAGTACCACGTCCATTTATTGGCAACTACTGGACAAGGCAGACTAGGAGAAGTTGGCCCCAGAGTTGAAATAAGTCTGAGAGTTTGAAACAAACATTCCAGATCTACACAACTGTTTTCTAAGCTGTAGAAGTTAAAGAAAAAACATATATGCAGCACACATGAATTCTGAATATCTACATAGCAGATTTCAGAAATCGACAATGTTTCAATGAAGCGAGAACATACAGGGAAGCCAAGAAGACAATTATTGTCCCCACCTGGAGATCCCCAAGACAGGAATAAGTAGGTGTGCACAATGACCCACACAGTCAAGTTTCAAAGGGAAGAGTGTGTTCTCCAGGCCATAATCCTTTGGGGTACAAGACAAAAATATTATAGCTTTTCTTTTCTTTGATAGCTTGTCATGCTTTAAATTTATATTTTTAGGAATGCTTTATGATCAACATTACAAACAAGTTTTTATACATATAATTTATAAATTGATACACACATACGGAAGTTACTGAAAAATTTTGTACTGGGAAGAATGTGATTAAAAAAGAAATGTTGGTGATGTTAGGAATGCTCTATTTCTTCTTCTATTTCTATTTGGTAAACTGTATGTATTAATGTTTGTACTTTGATACATGTAGATTATATTTTGATTATGACAGGAGAAAGTGTCTGTAATCATTTGGTTTAGAAGTTTGCCTAATCCAATATGGCTCAAATCAGACACATGGACCATTCTGCACAGCAGTGACTGCCAGGGTGAATTCGTCTGCCACAGCTGCCTTGTCAGATCTACTCTTCTCTCTCTGCCTGCTCACACAGAACTATGGACACTGTTTAAGAATTATTATAGAACAATAAACAGGAATACTGCTGAACTGGCCTATGACCCCTGGCTTTTAGCCTAACATCCTGTTTCTTGCTGGTTGAGCGTGGAATTGAGCCCACAGGTAACAATCCTGTCAAGAAAGTAGGTCACCGACTGAGTGATAAAACCTGGTTCGTTTACAAAGTGGAGTCAGAAAAACTAAATTGGCCACAAAAATATGAATCAGAAAATATTTATGTCTCTTGTTGCAGAAGTTGCAGGAAACATGTCTTATAATGAAGCCTCCACTTAGATGAAAATTTATTCTAAAGTGGCAACTTGGATAGCTGCATGTGAAGAATGACTTCTTCCTTAAGATCGTTTGGGTTCAGCAACCTCTATGCATGCAACCTTAATCTCTTGCTATGAGGCCATTTCTGCTTAACAGAAATCCATGCAATACAAGAAGATATCCTTAGGAAGCAATATAAAAATAAAAAAAAAATTAAAAAAAAAGAAGATATCCTTAAACCTCAACAAGATTTAGCATTCAAGGACTGTATCTTTCACCTTTGCTTTCGACTCACTTATTCATTGCAAATAACTTACAAGATCATACATGGACATTTTCTTGTAATTACCTGTTGAAAGGAGAAATCCATGTGCAACAGGGTGAGAGGTCCCCTGAAGATTAAGAAGAAGCCCAGAGGCAGGGATGGAGAAATGCCTTCCCTTCTCAGGAAGAACAGTTCCGACAACACCAAGAGGTGGCCTCATGTGCTGGTCAAGGAGCCGCAGAGTTCTACAAAGGAAGGAAAGAAAACTCAGGAAGCTGTGGCATAGGCAGACAGCAGGGGCCAGTGGCTTATTTTGGACCACTGGTAGTCCATCTCCATTAGTCACTCAGCCTGGAGAACATCTTCCCTTCCAAAAATTACATTTCAAAAAGGTAATTGGTCACATCTTTGCCTGAAAATGTTTACACTTTTTCCACCTGTATGCAGTTGAAGACAGTAAGAATCCTTAAAAAAAAAAAATTAATTATCTATCAGGAAGGAAAGCTGTAAGCAGAAAGTTTGGCAAGTTGATGTGACAACACTAGATCTAGATAAGATACCACTAACATAGTTGTAGAGGTCACAGGAGTATAAAATCCCAAGGATTCCACCTGTTCCCTGTCAGCCTTAATTGTCCGTATTTTAAAGGCCATTCAACAAATTTATTAAAAGTCATGATATCTATCTAGAACTCAGGAAAATCAGCAAGAAAAAAATCAAACAACCCCATTAAAAAGTGGCCAAAGGACATGAACAGAAACTTTTCAGAAGAAGATAGACTTATGGCCAATAAGTCTATGGCCAATGAAAAAATGCTCAACATCTCTAATCATCAGGGAAATGCAAATCAAAACCACAATGAGGTGTCACTTAACTCCAGTCAGAATGGCTTTTATCAAAAAGTCCCAAAACAATAAATGTTGGCGTGGATGTGGAGAGATAGGAACACTCATACACTGCTGGTGAGACTGCAAACTAGTACAACCTCTGTGGAAAGCAGTATGGAGACACTGCAAAGAACTAAAAGGAGAACTACCATTTGATCCAGAAACCCCACTACTGAGTATTTACCCAAAAGAAAAAAAGACATTCTATAAAAAAGACATCTGTAATAGAATGTGTATAGCAGCACAATTCACAATTGCAAAGATGTGGAAACAAACCAACTGCCCATCAATACATGAGTGGATTAATAAAATGTAGTATATGTATACCACGGAGAACTACTCAGCCATAAAAAAAATGATGAACTACCTCTTGTATTATCCTGTATGGAGCCCATTCTTCTAAGTAAAGTATCACAAGAATAGAAAAACAAACATCACATGTATTCAACATTAAACTGGTACTAACCTATCAACACTATGTGCACATATGGGAAGTCATATTCATCAGGTGTCAGATAGGTGGGAGGGGGAAGAAGGGGATCTATAAATTCACACCTAATGGGTGGGGTGTGTGCTCTCTGGGGGATGGGCATGCTTGTAACTCTGACTCGGGTGGTGCAAAAGCAATTTATGTAACCAAAGTGTTTGTACCCCCATAATATTCTGAAATAAAATTAAAACATTCAATTGTAATTAAAAAAAAAAAAAAAACCTCATGATTGGTGGCTACTTTGTCCTTTCCCTTAAGTTATAGTCTTGGGAAGAATGGTATGTTATAGCACATGAGTGTAGATAGCACTTGCTTCAGTTTCTGGCTGAAGTCACACTGACTGAGCATCTTTCTGACCTTACAGCTACCTCTGTAGTCTCGTTCATCTTCCTGATCATAGCCCCTCAAATATCTATCTCCTCTCAAGGACTGAAAATACACATTCTTTGATAAAAATCTCTTGTACTGGAATTCAAGCATTTTAAATCCTCAAATTATCTGGGACTGAGAAATGGTAACCAGATGTTGATGTTTAGAGTCATTTTTTTATAGAGGAAAATTATCTCAAAAGTAACAAAAAAAAGGAAAGAAAAGACAAGATGTAAGAAAGGAAGGAAAGAGAGAAAACAAAGAGAAAAATATGTTTTTAAATCAAATAAATTTATTTCAGTTTACTATGGACAATCTAATAATTCCTTCCAGTAACATGGCTGAGAAAGAGTTAATAATAAATAAATTGGATATTTTCATGAGGTATAACATATCTGATAAATTTCTGAGTAGTATCCTAAATTCCTAGAAACCCTGTCAAATACTATGTATCATACACATTAACAAGATTTTACTTATTCATATGTGCATGAATCAGGATGATTAGGCAAGCTGTTATAAGATTTCAAGTTTTAAAAAACGAAATAAAAACCAACTCAGAGCACTATTGAAAAGGCTTTCTCTGGTTAAGCAGTGGGCATCACAAACAAAGCAACATACTCATACCCAACACCCCTGCCCACCACTCTTACCTGTTTCCCCTAAGCAGCTATTCTAGATGTGGATCCCACCTGTAGCTCAGTCTTTCTCAGGGACCACAGTGGTGCCTATCTGCACAACCACTCACTTCTTAAGGAAAGCTAAAGATCCTCTATCTACTTTATAGTCCAAATATAAATTCCACTTGCCACCATCAACATGATGATCATAGATTCACCAGCAAAGCTCAATGTTTCTCTAAATAACTATCTGGTTAGGTAAAAGTTTAGTTTTGTGATTTCACTGAGATCATAGCTAAAAAGACCAATTATTAAAACAGTGACAGCAAAGCAGAAATAGGAGAAAAGACATTGCTCTCCTTAAGAAGTGATCATTTTATAAGTCTGACATTATTTTTCAAAGACACCATTCTAATCCTTCACACCTTTGTATGTGGTCCTTTCCCATCATATTTACTATAATATTTAAACATACTGTGGCTATGTCTCTCTCATACTTATTAATAGACACTTTCAGGCAGGCATGTAGCTTTATTCTTCCATATTCCTAGCCCATTGCAACACACATACACACAGAGACACAGACACACACACACATACAAGCACAAGCACAAATTTTGATCATTTGGAAAAAATGTTTAAAAATATTTGAGTATTAACAAATTAAATTTTGGTGTTTAATTTGATTGCTTTCCTGCTATGCAGACTTATGAACTTTGTCTCAGATTCTATCATTTTCTTGTTTCTAGAAAGTATTGCAGACAACTTTGGGTAGAGAAAAACATCAGCCTGTCTCTCTGCTTCCCCCTTTCACTTCCTCAGATTGGAAATGTGGTCTTGGCATTTCTCACTGTTCAGTGAGTCCAGATCTCCTATTGACTTGGCTTTTGCTCTTATTTACTTTCTTTGTGTTTCTAGAAAGTCAATACTTCATTCCAAACCAGGCACTCTCCCTAATATAATAACAGTGTTCATTTAAACTTTAAACACAAATCTCACCCGAAATGTTATACCCAGAAATAAATAATGGTTTGCCATCTAAATGCACACATTTCTAATTAGATAGTACAAATATATATAAAATTAGAAGGCAAGGAGAGTAAAGAGAAGAGACTTTATATTTAGGGGTGTGTTTCATTTGGAAATCTTGAGTTGGAAATATTTTGAATGTGCCTCACACTCATGGAATAGCACTAAGGATATCACTACCATTTCCAAATATAAATGATCAAATGGTGGTGCTTTATCTTGCTGCTACTAATCTTTTGCTCCATATAGCATTTATTTTTTAAGGTTTTTCTAAATTTGGAGTAACAAATACTCTTGCATAAATCTCATAGAAACACTATAGAAAAAAAGTTGGCAAGGAAATATTTATTACACCCCAGTAGTATATTCGCATTGATAAGTATACATTGGGGTACAGAATATTTGCTATCTTAGAATAGACTCACTGGTTATTCTAAATAAAATTTTAGACATACAGCTCTGTCAGCCTTCACAGTCATAATAGAAGTATTTGTATTTAAAATTCAAGAACTTTCTGGCAACCAATATGAACAGATTGCTAATTTTTTCACCCCCAAGGAATTTGCATCATTCATATGGTATGTTAAAAAGTTTGGTTTTTGAAGTCATCTATTTTCTGTTCTCATTTGCTAGTGTTAATAGAGACAACACTATTTGTTTATTTTTTGAGTTCCCTTCCAACAGGCAATAGTTTTCTCACATTTCTACAGTAGCAGAACATACAGCCACATTTCATTTTGATTCTGGATTTAAATTATCATCTCTTTTATCTGATCAGCATGGTTGGTCACATAGATCTACCCTGAACAATGTGCTGTAAATTACAAAAGAAGATCTCATCCCCAAATCCACTTCACCTGGTGATGAATGGAGTTTCCCATTCTTCAATACCATGTTTTATTCTGAAACATGGTGATTTCATTAAATTTTTCCAAAGCTATACCATTTGTTTCTTACTTCCTAGAGGATAGTAAGTAAGGTTGTCAAACTAACATTGCTCCAAATCCTTGTACTTTCTTACTCAACAACCATGTGACTTTGGGCAATCCACTTTACTTAGTCTCTCTGAGTCCAAATCTTCACACATCTGGGCTATGTATGATGACATCTAACTTATGAATTTATTGTGAAGGCTAAAAAAATATATGAAAGTAATTTATAAAATTCTAAGTGACATACATAGCAATTGAAGTAGTTAAAAGGTATTATACAAGTAAACCACCTATCTAGAGAGATCTTGAAGATTTTATCTTAGAACACAACAGGAACCTGGGAGGACATCAAGAATTGGTGTATTATGGTTATAAGGAACTGTGCACAAACCTGGGATGGGTGAGGAACATAAAAAATAATTTACAAAGTCAATTTGTATAAATCAAAATAGAAAGCTAAATAGTCCGGGCGCAGTGGCTCAAGCCTGTAATCTTAGCACTCTGGGAAACTGAGGCAGGAGGATCTCTTAAGCTCAGGAGTTCGAGACCAGCCTGAGAAAGAGCAAGATCCTGTCTTTATCAAAAATAGAAAAAAATTAGCTAGGGATGGTGGTGTGCACCTGTAGTCCCTGCTACTCAGGAGGCTGAGGCAGGAGGATTGCTTGAGCCCAGGAGCATGAGGTTTCTGTGAGCTAAGCTGACGCCACAGCACTCTAACCTGGGCAACAGAGCGAAACTCTGTCTAAAAAAAAGAACATAAAAAGAAAGCTGAATGGACATATGAACCAGTGGTTATTTATGTAGGGAATCAGAACAAGGGCTTGAGGGGGAAATAAAGCAAAATTTTAAAAAATAGGGAAATGGGAGTAGGAAAAAATTTAATTTCCAGAAGAATAGATAGTCGTAAAATTTCTAGAACTGTGTCTGCAATATGGAACAACAGATTTTTCAGTTCCTAAGCTTCTGTTTCAAAAGCTGGTGATGCTTGCTACCTAACCCAAAGATCCAGTAAAGTCTTAAGACTGCATTCATCAGCAGCCTTTTGTAAAGCTTCTCAGAAGATGACCTTACCAGCTTGAGCAATCAGTCATGTTCAGTAGCAAATGGTGGCCTTTGGAGATTGTATCCTGGTATGTGCTGTCCTTTCCTCCCTGCTTCAGCTTCACTCCTTGCATGCCCCCGGCTCCCTGGGATTGCATGCACTGACAACTTAGCAGCAGGTTTTAAAAATGCATCCATATGATTTCCCTGAGGAAGGTTATCTGAGAAGCAGAGCATGAGGGAAAGAATACGGTTCTTCCAGGACAAGGCTGGGCCAGGTCCAGCCTGCCAATATTGGGTAGTTAAGGGGTAGGTTAGGGTGGGTGAGGTGAGGGTCTTGATTCACCTGACTTATCTCAGAGTTAGGGTGTCTGGGGAGTGTTGAATGCCATAAAACATCTCTCTTTCCCCCACATATTTCGCCTCTTATTGATTGGAATAAGTCACTGAATGATAATTTATTGCAAATTTCTCTTTCTCATTGTCCCTAAACAGTACTAATATCAGTGATTCTTCTGAGAAAGTGCTTTCGATTTTTATTTAGATCCGCATTAGACAGGATGAGTTTGGGGGCACATCTAGAAAAGGTAATTTCAAAAATGTCAAATCTATTATCTCTTCCAGTTCTTTAATCTAAAAGTAATATTTTAAATACCTGAGTGACTTGAAACCCTATTAGCATGAAGGAAAGAACTTAGCTCATTGGCTCTGAAAATGGAGCAAAAGCTCAGCAAGGAGAATCCTGCCACGCCGGGTACTTTTGTCTCGTGGGTGCTGAAGCTGTTATTACCAGAGAATTGTGTCTGCCCATTTGTGAAGAGGAAAATTGCTGCAATGATTTATGAGATAAAGAGTAACCACCAAAGTCTTCATAATAGTCCCAAAATCTGGTTAATGGAAGGGTGTTGTCTACTAAGATATTTAATTGCCCCAAAGTTCCTCTATTTTGATATTTTTCCCTCTTATTATCAAGGAAATTTTATAGACAGGCTTATAACCTAACAGTGCTTTTGCTTTAAAGCTTCTGAATTTATCTGAACACAATCAGCAAATTCAAAGCTACCCACACATAAAGAGGATTTGAAACAGGACATAAATTATCACAGGTCCCATATTCCAAGGTGCTTATGAATGCTGACCATTTCTGTCATTCTACTATGAAAGTGCAACCAGATGCCCCTGAAAAGTTCTGTCTCATGATTTTCTGTGGGATAAAAAGCTTTACACACATCCTTATTTATTCATTTTTTAATTTATTTATCTTTGGCTTGTCTAGGGTGGCTGAAAAGGTAAGTGTAAGTAAGAAATCCTTTCCCATATCCTCCGTGAAGCTGCCATTTCTCTCTCCCTTTTTCTCCTCAAGACAGTGGTTAGTCAGCACCTACTTATCCTTAACCACGTTCTTAGGTCAGTTAAAAACAGGTCTTTATACCATGGAGTATTACTCAGCTATAAGAAATAATGATGATACGACATCTCTTTGGTTCTCCTGGGGAGAGTTGGAACCCATTCTATTAAGTGAAGTATCCCAAGAATGGAAAAATAAGCACCACATGTACTCACCAGAAAA
>JAQIFY010002809.1:0-13046 GCA_028533085.1 Varecia variegata | reverse complement strand
CCCCCTGCCTGCAGGGACGATATTATTTATACAATACGAAATTTGTCAGTCACAATTTTCGCAATAGGAAGGCAGCAATGAGTGGCTGGTTAAAGGGACAACGAGGCGCGTTACATTGCGTACATGATCTAGGACTTTTGTGCGTTTATTTCTGGTCTCACGCCGGCTTCCTTGGCTGCTGGGCGGTGTCAGAAATATTTAATAGCTCTGTCTTCCCAAAAACAAAGCAAAACAAGGGACAGTGAGTTGGCCTCACGGTCCTCAGGTGTAGCTCAGAGCTGAGCTGTCCTCTCTCTAAATGCCTAACTTTCAGGACAACGGGGGAATTCAAACCGATTTTCAATCCTTCCCACTTGGCGGTGAGCATGCAACAAAGTCTATGATGTTTTTTGCGGAAAGAAAGAGCTGTCCCCAAAAGTCACCGTGACAACCGGCACAAACGCTTCACGTTGGACAACTGAGATCCAAACCCTCAGAGGGCATCTTGTTCGCTGGTAACTAGAGTTTAACCTGCAGCGTAAAAACCCAGGGTCTCACTTTACCCAGCTGCTCCTGCAGATTTAGTGTGGTTTTCAGCCGGGTCGCCGGAGCGCCTCGGACCATCTGGTACCAATCAAAAGGCAACGCTGGAGTCGTCACTAAAACCCGCAGGACCATTAAGCTCGGAGGGAGCCCTTGGGTGTGTGGCTGCAGGGACCATACACATTATGCACAAGCATCGGGCAGCTTGGGGAACTGGGACGTGAGTCCCCAAAGGCGGAAGAGGGACCAGGCGAGCAGACAATGACAGGGAGACAGCCAGCCCCAGGCACAGCCGCGAAGGGCCAGTCTCAACAAGCAGGATGCAGGTGGCAGAAAGAAGTGTCCTGCGTTTGTTTGCTTGTCCGTGTTATGGGTTCTAGGGCTCAGACATGGGGGACATTGATGAATCACAGAAGTTATCTCCTTAACTTCGCTCAGAGAGATATGTCAGAGCTCTTATCTGAAAAAGGCACCAGCGCCGTCTGCTAACTGTTACTATTTTCCATTTAGCACCCGAGACTTTTGCTTCGGTGAAAAATCTTCTGCAAGATCCCATAATCCGTTGGCTGTCAGTCTTAGTTCTCTTACAATTTTTTTATTGGTATCTTTAGTTTTTATGGGAAAATTATGAGGCTGTGCTTAGATATTCTTGGTCCCATACCATTTTAAAGCAGAATTTTCCATGTCTTTTGCTGGGTTCGTTCAGCACCGTCTTGGGGGCAGCAGAAATGCTTTCTAAAGATTATTAACAAGGTCAGGTTTGAACATTGTCAGGATGGCGGGTATTTAGGGACATTTTTAAGAACAGAGCTGAGACTCATAAACGTTCAGTGATTTGCCCAGAGCCACGTGGCTCGTAAGAGGGTCTCTGCTAGGGGTTTATAGACCAGAGGCATCTGGGCGCTACAGCGTTGGTGAGGGCTGAACTGGTCAGAGCCTCCTGGAGTTTACCTGATGCTTGTTAGGGCTGCGGGGGTCAGGAGTTCCAGCCCCAGTCTGTTCCGCTTACTGCGTCCTAAGAAAGGAATTACCATCTGCAAAGTAGACAGTGAAATCTGTCTCACGGATTAAATCACTTCTCTGGACACAGACAGGCATGCTTAGGTTTTTCACAGAACTGGGCAAATTAATCCTTCCAGACATTTCCTGGAATCGGGCATGCGAGCTCTGCGGGTATTTCTGTGGTCTTGGTTTCTTCTTTCTTTTCTCTCCCCTGCAGCTCTGTGTTTGTAAACTTTACTTGTCCTTTTAAACTTCTTATAGGAAAAAAAAAATCACAATTTATTCATAAAGAAAAAAATTCTTTTCACCTTGCCGACTCACAATTTTATTATTTTTATTTTTTTCTTGAGACAGAGTCTCACTCTGTCACCCAGCTAGAGTGCCGTGGCGTCAGCCTAGCTCACTGCAGCCTCCAACTCCTGGGCTCAAGAGATCCTCCTGCCTCAGCCTCCCGAGTAGCTGGGACTACAGGTGCCACCACCACGCCCGGCTAATTTTTCTAATTTTAGTAGAGATGGGGTCTCGCTCTTGCTCAGGCTGGTCTCAAACTCCTGACCTCAAGCGATCCTCCTGCCTCGGCCTCCCAGGTGCTGGGATTACAGGCGTGAGCCACCGTGCCTGGCCCCAACTAACAATTTTAAAGTGTGATAAACAAGTGCAGCTTTGAGGGTGGAAACATGACAAAGTATTCACTCTGTCTTGCAGAACTCCACTGAACTTTCATGGGGATTCTGCCTTTTCTGTCACTGCAGGGCAGAACCATGATGAACATATCGGGGCTCAGAAAACAGTGCTCCTAAATGAAGTCCTCGGAAGCAAAAGTGTTTCTCTCTTTCCTTCTCCTGCCCTCCTGTCTCTGTCCCATCCTGCCCCCAGGTAGCCATGGAAACTAGAATCCCTCTTCCCCAGGGCAGGTCATAGAAACCAGAACCCTTTTCCCCAAATCCAGCCATAAACCCTAAAGATATGACTCCAACTTTCCCTGCACCTTTCTGTGTGAAACTGGCCATAAGGAAACTCTCTGACTGCCTTGTCTGACTGTAGGTCACGAGACCCCCACGCCAGAGAGGGTCCCGTCCCCACCCAGGAGGAAGGAGGCTGCTCAGAGAGGCCAAGAAGAGTCTGGACAGACAGGCCTTGCTGGGTTCCCTGCTAGGTCCGTCAGCATCAGATCAGGCCCTTTTGTCCCATCGTATTTCCACACGGCTGCCCAGGCTGTGCTGAACCTCAGCATAAACATGACAGTTTCCCCTGTGTCTTTGGGTCTCCGTTCTGGAGGCTCCCGTGCACACACGTTAAATACATGTGTGTGCCTTTTTTCTTACTAATTTTCTTCTTGTCAGTGATTTCCAGCAAACCTTCACAGGTTGAAGGGGAACTTTTCCCTTGGCTCCTACAAAAAGAGTAGATTTCCACGGTTCAGCTTCTCCTGAGTGCTCGGCATTTGAAACACGATGTGGCAGAGGCAGTCGGCGTGAACACACCTGAAACACAGTATCCTAAGGGTAGGTTTCCAGGCTCACGGCTAAGACCAGGCTCTGGTAACAACACACAAAACTGTAATATTAATAGAGACATCTCCGAGACATTTAGAGACAGCAATTGACATATCAGCGGAGCAGGAGGGAAAAACAAAACTAAAGGTATTCCAAGCCTTCTGGGTAGATTAGAGTCGGCTGTTCTGACCTTTCTGGGGTGGCTGAGTTTTCATTATTTTGAAACGGAACAGTGGCCTCAGGACACTCCATCCTGCTACCAATCTGCTTAGGACTGAGTCATTTTTTTTTAATTCTCCAGGAAAGATCCATCGTTCTAAGACTAAGACCAGGATGTTTCATGGATGTAAACAGGAATTTATGGTTTTCATGTTGGGTAGAACTTTTGGTTTAAAATCAACGTCTTCTACGAAAAGGACTGAAAATGCATGGCACGGTGAAGTGTGTCACCGTATTTCGTATATGTTGGGACGGATGGTTTCGAGAGTGGTCTTCCGGCTGCTCTGTCTTCCCACGTGGGCTCTGCTACTTTCTATATCACGTTTTTTGTGTTTCACCTGCTCCTCTTGGCCCCACGCAGAGCCCTGCCTCAGTTTCCCCACAGAACTGTAGGACTTTGTAAGCCCCTCCATGATCCTACTGGACCACGTGGCTTTAGCACTGCTTTCTAATGTTTCTGTTTTTGTGAACGCAGTAGTTTTTGACACGTGTGTCTTAATGAATTATAAAATGCTTCAGCCATCCTCTCCTGTCTACAGAATTCCAAGTCTTGGCCAGTAGATGTTCATATGAACAGGAATAGAGGGGAAGACATAGAAGTTCTTCATGTCAGGGTCTCAAAAGCCTGCTCGGACATTATAGTCATCAATGTTCTCCCTAGAGATGGTGCCGGGCGTGGCATGTGGATTTATTCTCAGTAGAGATGGAACCATAGTCTGCGTAGATACAGGTCACTTAGCTTGGGCAAAACTGCAGTCAGCCGCTGCATCCTACAGCATTCGAAACAAACCAACCAGAAAAAACTCCGCTATTCTGTGTATTCATGTACCCCAACTCCTATCAGATCACATTTAAAGTTTTTAACATGGACCAGATAAAAAAGCTACAGAGAAAACCAACATATATGTTCAAATCCTTAATTAAGTCACAGAATTGGAAGAAAACACCAAGGTGTATTCATTAAGTTGGTCAGTCCATTCTTTGACCCCAAAAAACCACGTTGAACCCTTGTCACGTGGCTGACACTACGGTAGACAAACAGGAGATTCGGCACCCCTGTGATGGAGAAGTTCCCAGTTCTAAGAGGATCTTACGATCCGTTCCCCACTTACGGGGTTTCAGTCATCTCAGACAGTCGGTTCACACAGGTGTTCAGATTCCCAGCGTTTCACAAACTGCCGAAATCATTACGGTTTTATGTCCTAGCACTGGCGGTTGCCCAAAATTACAAAATATATATCCTCAGGGAATGTGAGTTTGAGAATGGAACGCTATAACAGTTTAAAATGGCCAACGACATCAGTGACTTTTTCTTTCTGGTGATGACATATTTCATGATGTGTGACACATTAAAGGGATAATGACATGTCATGAGAAAAATCCTATGCTATGTTTAACACACCAACTGCCACGTGAGTTGTATTCAACTCACGCTCGTTTTGAGCCTGGGGCCGCATGAAGCGTATGTAACTCACACGTCTCTTCCCCTTGGGAGCTGCCAGAACTATTTCAAGTTGCGTATAACTCACACCCAGAGAACGATAAGAAAGAACAAATTTTTCATTACATTACAAAGGATCATTTTGTTTTCGAAATTTTTATTCTATGTTCATAATAAAACACCATGACCCCAAAGGATAAATGTTTTTTTTCTACAGTGGCAATCAATGTGTTAAGAACGTCGACTTTATATATCACGCACAAGACTTAAATGGCTAACAATATCTTTATATTTGAAGAAATAACAGAACAACCTCAGAATTAGGGTTTTCTTTTTGGGTCTGTTGGGAAGAGTGTTTATTTATTGGAGCCATTGTGCTCTCAATTTTTTAAAAAATGGATACATAATGTTTTACATATTTAGGGGTATGTGCAATATTTTGTTGCATACATAGGATGTGTAATGACGAAGTCAGGGTATCTGGGGTTTCCAACACCTGGAGTATTTACCACGTGCTGGGGACATTTCTGGCTTCTCTTCTAGCTACTTTGAAATGTAGGATACATTGTTGCTAGCTATAGTCACCCTACTCTGCTATGCAACATTGGACGTTATTCCTTCTACATAAGCTATATGTTTGCATCCATTCCCCAGCCTTCCTTCAACCCTCCCCCTGGAGAACCCCCCCACCCACAGTCATTCTACGCTCTGCCTCCATGACATCCACTTTTTTAGCTCACGTGTGTGAGTGAGGACACATGAAGTGTGCCTCTCTGTGTGTGGTGTATTTCATTCACTATGAAAACCTCCGGTTCTATCTTTGTTGGTGCAAATGGCAGCATTTGATTCTTTTTCATGGCCAAATAGTATTCCACTGTGTATACAGACCACATTTTCTGACACTGAGGTTGATTCCAAATCTTGGCTACCATAAATAGTGCTGCCACGAACACACACACAGGTGTCCCTTTCATAGAGCGATTTCTTGTCCTGTGGACAGATACCCAGCAGTGGCATGGCTGGGTCACACGGTAGTTCTACTGCCAGCTTTTTTTGTTATTTTTAAGCCTGATGTTGCTTTATTTTTAAAATTTCAAAATATGAAGGGAGTACAAATGTTGTGGTTCCATGGATACACCGTATAACGCAGGAGTCAGGGCTTCCAGGGTGCACATCACCTGGGCGGGTGATGTTCATTGTACCTGACAGGTAAGTTTTCATCCCTCACCCCCCCCCTTCTTAGCTTCCAATGTCCTCTGCGACTCTGTTGCCCACGTGTGGTCATCGTGTAGCTGCCACTTATTAGTGAGAACATGTGCTGCTTGTTTTTCCATTCCTGAGATACTTCACTTAGGATAACGGACTCCAGTTCCATCCAACTTGTTGCATGATATGGTTTTTTTTTTGGGGGGGGGGTTATTTTTTGTGGAATTTTATTTACAAATTTTAAAATTATTTATGAAATATAGGTATGGGTTTAGCATGATAAGGTTTTGTTTCAAATGCAGTAAATAGCACATTTTCTGCTATTAGGACTAAACTTTATTCTATTTTCTGTTGCTCTCTTCAGAAAGTTTCTTTCTTTTATATAGTATTTGTGGTACTTTGTGCTATTCATTCATAACAAGACACAAAAAAACATATATATTATCCTATAACAGGAATATACACACAAATTAAAACCCTCAGGAAGAAAAGTAAATCTTCTGAACAAATGCAGTCTTTATGCAAAATCTCCACACTTTGCCAGAGTGTCCGTATCAATTTACACTCCCACCAACAGCGGATTCGCTCTTGAGTCTTACCTATAGCTGTTGGTCTCTTCGGGAAGTTGGCTGCAAAACTTAAAACGGGCAGAAGTGTTGATTAATTAATACCAATTCGATGGTGGCTCGGTGGGGCAAAGGCAATAGACATAACCTAAACATTTGTACCCCTGTAATATTCTGAAATTAAAAAATATATAAAGAAATTAAAAAATAAACTAAAAATGTAACAGAAAAAAAAGGAGGCAGACGTCAATCCACATTTCTTTGTCTGTCTGTTTTTCTATAAAATACCCATCTACTCTTTCTCGTGACAAAATTCAGAAGCAAAGGGCTTACGCTGGCGTCACCAAAACTCTTCTCCCTTTTTTAAAAGTTACGCTTGCTCTCCACCTGCCTTCACACCATCCTTATTTCCATCAAAAACAATTGATGCGGAAACGTCTTCCCTCCTGCACAGCTCACCGGAGACCCGGGAGAACCTGCAGCTGACATTTCCGGCGTCACTCCGGGTTCTGAGGAGAGGAGTCAACGGGGAAACGGTTCCTTCCGAGGACGGCGAGCTTTGACCTTGGGAACGGGAACTTTGAGTCCCAGGCACTGGGCGTGCGCTGTCATCCCTGAGAGTGAATCACATTCTGTGGCCAAAATAGCTTCTGTTCTGCAGGGAAATCTAGCTTTGTCCAAGGCATTAGGACAACTTCCTGGAGTTGTCTTCTCTCAATTTTCTTCTCTCTAAATCCTTGTTTCTGGACGACCCACGGATTCTGGTTCCATTACACAGAAAGCCACAAAGCGAAGTGGAAATCAAAGTCTTCATTCAACACCACGTGCACCAGCAGAGCTTCCTGAGTCTGGATGGAAGATGGTTTGGCAAGAATGCAAAGACCACCACGACTGGCTGGACGCTGGTTTGGAAAAAATCAAAGGACATTCACATTTTTTGCCTTTTTGAAGGTGGCAGTGACTCACCTGGAACAAACTCTTTGCTTTTCTTTTTTCTTTTTGTTTCAGAGTATTACGGTGGTGCAAATGCTTTGGTTACATGCAAATGCTTTGGTTACATAAATTGCCTTTGCACCACCTGAGTCAGAGCTACAAGCATGTCCATCCCCCAGAGAGTGCACACTGCACCCATTAGGGTAAATCCCAGGAGTGGGATTGCTGGGTCAAATGGTAACTCCACTTTTAGTTCTTTGAGGTATCTCCATACTGCTTTCCACAGGGGTTGCACTAGTTGGCAGGCCCACCAGCAGTGTATGAGTGTTCCTGTCTCTCTGCATCCATGCCAGCATTTGTTGTTTTGGGACTTTTTGATAAAAGCAACAAACTCTTTCAGGAAAATTTCTAGCATGGGCAGGTAGAAGGGGACCTCCCTCCTCCATGGGCAGAGACACACACAGCTCAGGACGTCCTACAGGCTCTGAGTTAGGGAACATGGGGTCCCCATGGGCTGAGGTATAGAGCAGGACACAGGTTAAAGTGGTTGGCAAGTTGCCTCCCCTTTGAAGACAAGACAAGAGTTTCTTGTCCTTCCTCAATGGACAAACAGTCCTCAAACACACACCACCCTGAGTATTACTGTCATTAGCTTCCAGTCTTCACAAATAGACAAAAATAAGGAATGCAAATCACCAGGATCATCGAAGACTGTAATAAAAAAATAACAACTTACTAAGTGCTTACTAAGAACCAAGCGCTGTTTTCAACTCTTGATTTGTAATCAGTCATGTTGTGTTCTCAGCAAACCAAACAGGTAGGTATTACAAGGTAAGTGTTCCTTATCCAAAATGCTTGCAACCAGAAGGTTTCTGATTTTGTTATATTTCCAGATATATAATGAGAAGTCTTGAGAATGGGACCCAAGTCTAAACATGAAATTCACTTATGTTTTATAGACATCTTACACACGTAGCCTGAAGGTAATTTTATATAATAGCTGTAATATTTTTTGTGCATGAAACAAAGTTTTGACTGTGTTTTGACTGTTACTCATCACGTGAGGTCAGGCACACAATTTTCTACTTGTGGCACCACAGAGTTTTTGGAGTTTGGATTTTTGGTTAAGGGATGCTCACCTTGCATTATCGTCTTGCATTTTATAGAAGAAAAAACTAAGAGAGAGAGAAAGAGTGAATGGAGTTTTCCTATGTTACATGGCTTTTTGAGATGGATGGAAAATTCAACCCAGGCAGTCAGATCTTAGCCCCGCAGGCTTCCTGCCACCCACAGGTCCAAGTGATGGAGACTCCTAATGACGCCCCTAATTTTGAGTGTAAGTTCTCAACGTGAAGGAAAAACGGCTTTTGTGTTCAGGTCACATTCCTTGGCTTTTATTTTCTTGGGTGGGATGAGGGAGAAAGTAAAGATTGTGAGAAATGTAGAATGCCGCTATAAAATGTTAAAATTATTTTAGATTTTTTTAAATCTAAATTTTCTACAAAATCGTGGGCATTCATAGAAAGAGAAAACAAACATTTCTGTGACCCAAAAGCCACCCAGAAAATGTAAAGTAGAATTGGTAGCAGATCCACGAGTATATTTCTTTTGATTTTACCTACACTTTCAATGCACAAAGTAGCCTAGACATGAAAATTGTCTAAGATTGCAGGGTCAGAGCCCTAAACCCAATCTGGCCCACTGCTTGTGTTTGTAAATAAAGTTTTATTGGGACACAGCCTTGTCCATTTATTGAGGTATGCTCTCTAGCTGCTTTGCCGTCACAAGGGCAAAGTTGAGAGGTCACAGCAAAGACCACATGGGCTGCAAAGCCGAATATATTTGTTTTCTGGCCCTTTACAGAAAACGTGTGGTGATGTCTGGCCTAAGAAAGGAGATACGTGTAGACTGTCAACTCAAACTCAGAGAATAACTCAGTAAGACACTCACTTCTACCTCATCATCTTTATACCTCCTTACCTTGCGTGTCATAATCACTCCTCTTTTCATAAGCTCTAAGTATTTGCACCTGACACTCTGCGAGGGACCTAAGTATTTGAGAAGTGACCTTGTCTAATGGTGCAGTGAGAGCTCACTTTTGGTTTCTGGTGCACCTGCTGCTGTTTTGAGCACCATCCAGTTTTCAAGTTCCAGGAGCTGACTGGCTTCTGCCCGGTGAATGCCTTATCAGAAGAGAGATAAACATGGTTTACTGGAAAGATCCGTGTGCAGCAGAGTGCCTTGCGAGATGGGATCCTGTCCCCCGGAATCTCCTTTTGTCCTTGGTGCTCATCGAAGTCCTTTGCGGGTGATGAAAATACCCTCCGCACACAACCAGGACAGCCCTAACAGAGCTGGGCTCGCAGGAAGGAGCTCAGAGAATACTTCTGAGGGTGCTTATTAATCCTGGGGAACAACTACTTGGGATGTAGTTTCAAGCTGGCCTTGTTTCGTGCTGTGACTGTGTGTGAGTCACATATTGGCTCGGTTACCCCGTCTATTAAGTGAGCATCGTGCTGTGAGGTTTCCTGGGAAGCTGGGATGACAGCCACGTTCCTCACAGTGCTGTTGACTGGGACCCACAATCACTGCCCAAATCGGCAGCTACTGTATTAGACCAAAAGTAGAAGCTCAGTTCTTCAAAACACTTGAAAGAACACCAATTCTTTCCACAGGCATTGAACAGGATGTTAAAGAGATGGGAAGACAGGCTAATGGCCAAGAAACATGTGAAAAAATGCTCAATGTCTCTAATCATCAGGGAAATGCAAATCAAAACCACAATGGGATATCACTTAACTCCAGGGACAATGGCTTTTATTAAGAAGTCCCAAAACAACAAATGCTAGTGTAGATGTGGAGAGATAGGAACACTCATACACTGCTGGTGGGACTGCAAACTAGTGCAATCTCTATGGAAAGTAGTATGGAGATACCTCAAAGAACTAAAAGTAGAACTACCATTGGATCCTGCAATCCTGCCACTAGGTATTCACCCAAAGGAAAAGAAGTCATTTTATCAAAAGACACCTGCACTCAAATGTTTATTGCAACCCAATTCACAATTGCAACGATGTGGAAACAACCCAAGTGCCCATCAAAACATGAGTGGATTAATAAAATGTGGTCTATGTACACCATGGAGTTCTATTCAGCCACAAAAAGCAATGGTGATCTAGCACCTCTTGTGTTATCCTGGATGGAGCTGGAGCCCATTCTACTAAGTGAAGTATCCCAAGAATGGAAAAACAAGCACCACAGTACCCACCATCAAATTGGAACTAATCGATCAACACCTATGTGCACATATGGAAGTAACATTCATTGGGTGTTGGGCAGGTGGGAGCGGGGAGGAGGGGATGGGTATATTCACACCTAATGGGTGTGGTGTGCACCGTCTGGGGGATGGACACACTTGTAGCTCTGACTTGGGTGGCACAAAGGCAATTTAGGTAACCAAAGTGTTTGTACCCACATAATATTCTGAAATAAAAAAATAAAAGAAAGAGGTCAGAGGGAGATTGGGCTGACAAGACAGGAGACAAAGGAAAGGGAATAGGTTCTCCCTGGAGCCTCGAGGAGGAAGACAGGATCATCTTAGGGTCCCTAACTGAATCGCATCTGCAAAGCCCCTGCTGCCGTGTAAGATAATATATTTACAGGTGTTGGGGATGAGGCCGTGAATGGCACTGGGGCTAGGATTCAGCATGCCATAGAGTCATTCTTGTGGATCCACTCTGGCTACAACTGCAGGGAAGCTGTTGTGTCGACTTTTGTCACATAAATACAAGTGGCACAACTTCCCTCGCGCACACTGAGGTGGCCACACTTCCACCTGTCATTATGGGTCCCAGGAAACCACAGCAGTGGCATAACCCAACAGGGCTTCAATAAGAATCTGTTGCCAACATGGTGGCTATCATTGAAGATTTTTAATAAAGCTGGGAAAAGGAAGAGAACAGGGAAGGAGGAATACGTCTGTGATAGCAGAGCACCAAAGAGACGGCTCTGCCCTCCAGCATTTCCACTTAAAGGAGAGGGAAACTGAGGCTCACAGCAAAGATGAATATTGATGATGATGCTTTTTGGCAAAGCAGAAACCATGAAAGGTTATTGCCTTGGTGTTAAGATCTTTAACGTATAAGAGGAAAAAAGCAACTGTAAAACTGTGGCTTATTTACATGAAGAATAACAGTTTTTCAACTTGTGAATTGATGACACGTCTCAGAAGAGGACTTATATAAAGGAAGGAATTTTCTGGAAGTGGTAAAAAGAACTCAGCTAAGTCTAATGGTTATTGAGCAGGGTTTAAACCAGGTTCTCCTTGGAGAGATTTGATCTGGGCATATTTTGAGGATCCTCCCAGATGGGGGGGTCAGGGTAGCATGTTAAGGGTCCCAACATCCTTTTCTTTAAAAAAAAATCATTATGGAGAATTTAAAATATACACAAAAAATAGGCAGAAAAGTAAAAACGAACCTCCATGGAGAAGAAGAAAGAAAACTGTCTGTACTTGAAGATGGCATGATTGTCTTCCTAGAAAATCCCAAACAATCTGGAAAACACTTTCTAGAACTAGTAAATGAGATAAGTAAATTCACAGAGTACAAGATCAATATATAAAAATCAATTGGGTTTCTATATAGTAACAATAAACTTGGGGAATAGTCAAAATATAAAATGTAATGCTATTTTAAATTGCTCCAAAGAAAATGAAATCCTTAAAAAACTATAAATAGAACAAAACATATGCAGATTTGTCTGATGAAAATGATAAAATTCTGATGAAAGAAATCAAAGAAGATCTAAATAAAAGAGAGGTATATCATGTTCATGGACTGCCCTCAATATAGTAATGATGTCAATTCTTCCTAAATTGATCTATAGGTTTAACAAAATTCATATCAAAATCCCAACAAGACTTTTTATATGCAAGATTATTATAAAATTTATGCAGAAATAGAAAGCTGCTAGAATAATTCAAACATTTTTGCGGAAGAAGAATTAAGTGAGGATGATCACACTATATAGTCGTTAGGCTTGTTATATAGCTACAGCAGTGAAGACAGCATGGTGCTGAATTAAGACAGACACATAAATAAACGGAACAGAATAGAGAACCCAGAAACGGATTCATACAGTTATGTCCAATTAATTTTTGATGAAGGAGCGAAAACAATTCAATGGAGGAACAGCCATCCCAACCAACAGTGCTAGGGCAACGGGACATCATACTCAACATCCTCAAAAAATGATTCTCAACCAAAACCTCACAGCTTTTACAAAAATTACCTCAAAATCAATTGTGGACTTACAGGTAAACCACAAAACTAGTACTTGTTCCCTCTGCTTTCTCTACAAAATGACGGATTGCATTTAACTATCATATCTTCTATATGAGGCCAAGAGGCTGTGAAAAATCTTTTTTCCTTTTGTAAATTATCAAAATGAACATCCAAATGGCAAAATTAGGATCAAGCAGCTTTAAGGTGTATAAAGTACCTATGTAAGCCTGCTGTTTTCCCACAAGGAGAGAACAGTCACCAATAAAATAATAATATTGTGAAGAGAGTGAACAGGCCAGCCATGGAATGGGAGAAAATATTTGAAAGGTGTCTATCTGCAGCTAAAGGCCTTGCAGCCATGATTTATAAAGCATGG
>JAQIFY010002808.1:0-13047 GCA_028533085.1 Varecia variegata | reverse complement strand
ATACAATTTTGAATATTATCACTAATGACTTTATTCATTTACCTGGGTGAAAGTACATTATAACCTCTCATTTTTACTCTATGCTAAATTTTACTTTTCAAATTACATTCCTTTCTTAGTATTTTGCAATATATACAACATTTCAATATTTTTCACACCTTTTTTTGTATAATGGTTCATAGAAGTCAGTGTTGAGAATTTCAGATCATCATAGTTTCTCTTTTATCACACGAGTAGATGTTAGATATTTTTTTTTTTTTTTTTTTTTTTTTGAGACAGAGTCTCACTCTGTTGCCCGGGCTAGAGTGAGTGCCGTGGCGTCAGCCTAGCTCACAGCAACCTCAAACTCCTGGGCTCAAGCGATCCTCCTGCCTCAGCCTCCCGAGTAGCTGGGACTACAGGCATGCGCCACCATGCCCGGCTAATTTTTTCTATATACATTTTTAGTTGTCCAGATAATTTCTTTCTATTTTTAGTAGAGACGGTCTCGCTCTTGCTCAGGCTGGTCTCGAACTCCTGAGCTCAAACAATCCGCCCGCCTCGGCCTCCCAGAGTGCTAGGATTACAGGCGTGAGCCACCGCGCCCGGCCGATGTTAGATATTTTTAAGCTGTTAGGAATCTGGCAAAACTCTGGTTATCTGGATACTAATTATATTGAAATCTATGAGCTAATCTTCCTATTGAATCTCCTCCTGCAATGGACAGCCTAATCAGATGGATTTGCAGAGAGGATATATTGAAGCACAGATGGTTTTATGGTCTCTCTCAGGGAAGTCAAGTGCTTAGGGAAAACTGGAGAATTATAGCATTTGAAAGGGGAAAAGAGTTGTGTCCAAGAAAGCAGTGTCAAAGCTCTTGAATTTGGGCCTAAAGCAGCAAGCCTGCAAAGGTTCTCAGTTCAAAGTCAACACCATGGATTTCGCTGATGGCGGCATTTAGATCGTGTTTTGAGCATGCAGGACAGAAGCTGCTACTGAAAACATAGCTTTGCTTCTCAAGTTATCAAAACGAAGACCATTCCTCTCCTCAGTAAACACATCTCCCATGAATGAGCTGAACACATTCCACCACTTCTATAATAGGTCTCAGCTCTGCATCTCCACTGAGATCTCTCTCCTGAAACCCAGACCTAACCAATATCCCTCCACGAGAACGCCTTCCTGGAGCCCCAAATTCTTTCAACACTAAGCTGGTCACCACCATCTCTCCTTCCACCCACATAACAAACAGATAACATAACAGATCAATTCTACCCCATGTACTTTGCATTTAAGGCCTGGGAAAAGCCAACCACCCAAATGAGCCCCTTCCTTTAATCTGCACGTACGGTTGCTAATTCTTAGAGATTGTATTTCCTCCACCTCCGCCTCTCACTGCCAGGGTCATCTTGTGTGCTTGTCCTCCTCCCTGCACTGACTTGGACACCGTAACCACAGACAGCGTCTAATTTATAGCTGAAACCTTTAACCGGCTCCTAAGATCCATCACCCAGACCATGCTCAACACAATGGTCGTTTGTTTGCTATTGCAGAGAAGGAGAGATGAATGGGTCGCTAAAGAGTTAATATTACAGAAAATGTGGGCTTGTTTTTGATCATTCGAATCCAAAGTGAAGTGATTTTTGTTTCCTTTGGTTTTGACCTTCTATCTAGAGCTTTTAAAAGACTTTTGGAATTCTTTAGTTCATCAGAAAGAATCTTCCTTAAACTTCGTGACTATATGAAAGTTAAATTGCAAGTACCTACGCGTATTTCTTTTTAAACCACTTTAACGATCTGCGCTTCTTGAAAGAGCAATTTGCATCTGGTCTGTCTCTAGGCTTTGGCTTTGGGTGTGGTGTTTCTCTAACGGTTTTCCTCAACCAGCTCAGGAATTAAGCTCTAAGCCTGCTGCAGGGCACCCACTGTATACCAACACAATGAATTAACTTCTCTTCCATGCATCTTCCAGGAGGGTACTAGCGCTCTGCCATCCTTGGGAGAATGGAGAAAACAGTCAAATAATTTTCTGTTTTGTGGTTCACATAAGAAACTCCAGTTGAGAAAAGCTTTCAGGGTCTCCAAAGGGTCCTTAGGAAATGTTTCTCGTGGGCTGACCAGAGATTGAGATTTTTGAAATAAGGGTGAGCCTCACCTCTCCCTTGCCAGCTCATCCATTCGGTGCTTCCTGTCCCAGAAAACAAGACAACCCCACCAGCTGTGGGTCTGATGCAGCAGAACACTCTTGCTCTTTATCCTGCAAGTCCTCTTTAAGCCCTCTCTTGACCAATGTTTAGACTCGGAGCTGGAAATTTTTAAAAAGTCAAAACATCTGCAACCTTTACTTCACTTGGAAACTCTTTTTGCTTGGAACTGGGCTGGCATGAAAGGAACGGGCCTCGTGGAAAGCTGTGTTTTCTTTTGCTTCTCTTTGGGGAGGAATGGTTAAGAGCGGTGATGGCAGACATGAGTGTGAGCCCAGCCCTGCACAATGGGCCCCCTTGGAAAGGCCTTTCCTTGACCCCTAGTCCCCAGGAAGAGGAAGGTTGCTAAAAGGAACATCACAAGGTTCCATGGATGAAATGTCTCAAACCAAACCATGCACGATGACAATTAGTGGGTGGAAAAATTTCCCCCCAAATCAGGACTGGCCCTCCGCCCTCCAGTTTACTTCGCTGGATGCCAAAAGGTTATCTGCGAGGAACTAGGAAAGGAAGTGCATTTGAAAACATCACTGGAACGTGTATACAACATCTTAAGGTGTTTGATCCTTTTATGAACTGTTGACAGCTTTTCGCCATTGATGTCTATGTGAGAGTTGCCAGCCAAGCAGAAGGAGGAAGCGAGGCCAGAGAGCTTGACCAAGGAGCCGCTAAGAGCTGCTCAGATCACAGGACACGAGATGGCCGGGGGGAGGGAACGGTCCAGAGTCCCACGGAAAGCGTAGGCCGTGGTATTAGCAGTTTCATCAGAACCTATAGACGCTGCCCTTTGAGTTTGATGTTCTTTTCTCTTCCAGCGTGGTCTCCACTGGAGGACCCATGCAAATGGCAATTCGCAGGGCACTCAGAGACATCTGTGGGAGATGAGGATTATTAACAATCACCATGGCGCACTCGGTCAGTAAATGCGCTTAATCAGGACATCGCCCAACAAACTCTTTTGAATTTCTTTATAGCCGTGACAGTTGCTTAATTGGGATAGTAATTGTGTTTAATTGGGACATATTTAATGCCGCTCTGGCCCGGGTGTCTGTCCCTCACTGCTAGCTGGGCCTGCCCGTCTGCACTCCATGAGTTTCTTGGTATCCCCACGGAACATGCCTGATGCCGGCTGCTCTCCTCCTTCCCGTGCTGGGAAAGCGTCCTCAGTGGTGGCTCCTGCCTGAGACACTATCTCTGGTATTAGATTAACGAGCCATGACTCGGAGGCCCTTAGTTTAAAAATGAGTATGTTGGCCGGGCGCGGTGGCTCACGCCTGTCATCCCAGCACTCTGGGAGGCCGAGGCGGGAGGATCGCTCGAGGTCAGGAGTTCGAGACCAGCCTCAGCAAGAGTGAGACCCCATCTCTACTAAAAATAGAAAGAAATGATCTGGACAACTAAAAATATATAGAAAAAATTAGCCGGGCATGGTGGCACATGCCTGTAGTCCCAGCTACTCGGGAGGCTGAGGCAGGAGGATTGCTTGAGCCTAGGAGTTTGAGGTTGCTGTGAGCGAGGCTGACGCCACGGCACTCTAGCCTGGGTGACAGAGCGAGACTCTGTCTCAAAAAAAAAAAGTAAAAATGAGTATGTCATATGCATGCACGATACAGACTCTAATATCTAATAGAGACTTATAACTCAGTAATAATGCAAAGTTATCCTCATTAGTATGGAGAAAATAATCTTTTCCCGGACCCTGTCATCCATTCCTCCTGCTCCCAGTCTTGGTCTCTGTCTCTTTCTCCACCTCTTTGCTCCCTTTTTATGGCCAGCTCCCCTTCCTACCCCAAGCTTTGCGTTTTGCCTACAGCTCGGCTTAGAGCTCAGACTGCAAATACGCAGCTTTTCCCCGCACCTCCCTCCTTAGCTGCTTCCAAAAAAGCTGACCTCGTGCCATTGTGACCGTCTGGGCCCTGTGTCTGTCAGCCACCCATTTCTGGGAGTTCCCACGGACGCTGATGTAAACGCGCAACTGCTTTGCACGGGTGTCGCCTGACCACCGTTGCCATCATGCTTTGCCCCTCTGGCAGCCTCGCTGTGTCACAGCAGGATGGTCCCATGTGTGCTGCAAGTTCCTGGGATCACATCGTAAAAGTCACATCGATGCTATAGACAGCCAAGGACAGCGCAGAGCGAATAAACGACTTTCCTGAAGGCTTATCGTCTATCAGACAGTCTCGATGTGGGGCAGACGGCCAGGAATCCTACATTGCCAAGGCCACGGTGCAGCCACGTGACCACAGTCAACAAGCACAGGACTTCTTACAAAAGCCTGATTTCCTTCCAAAACAATCTGCTTTTTTTTCAAAAAAAAAAAAAAAACAACTAAATTATTTCTTTTGCTTCATTCAATAGGGCTCAAATTATGTTTGTTTTTTTTAATAAGTTTGACTCATTTTCATATTAAATTGCTTGATCATTTCTTTTAAGTTAGCGAGGAGTTTCTGTGCTTTGAAGTACAGTGTTGGGGTTTTTTTTTTTTTTGTTCTCCTTTAGGGTATGACAAACTATTACATTGTCTTGAGACTTGGGGATAAACTGGATCAGAGAGGCAAGAACAAGTGGAGCTCAGGGACATGATTTCCAAATCAGGATTCCCATCAAATGCTCCTCCAGTGTTTCCCTTTTACTCGTGTTTTTGTGTTAGTGTTTTTGTTGTGGTCTGGACTGGGGCGAAAAATGAAATAGTAGATCCAGATGTGAAATGGATCTTTTGAAACTGATGTAGGGTGTGTGCGTGTGTGTGTGTGTGTGTGTGTGTGTGTGTGTGTAAAATCAAGGGGCAACAGAGCCTGAAGGTTTCTGCAGTTAAATACCCCCAGATCAGAAAAGATGAAATGGAGGGAGGATAATTCACTATTGAAACCCACCCTGTGGATTTAACTGCCAAACAGCTTCTCTCATAAAGTACCTCTTCTTTATTACACAAATAGTGATTTTAGCAGATTTTAATTATTGCAATGTGGATCTTAATTTCTCTAGTTTAAGAGAGAGCGTGGGCCAGGCACAGTGGCTCACGCCTGTAATCCTAGCACTCTGGGAGGCTGAGGCGGGTGGATCGTTTGAGCTCAGGAGTTCGAGACCAGCCTGAGCAAGAGCAAGACCCCGTCTCTACTAAAAATAGAAACAAATTATATGGACAGCTAAAAATATATATAGAAAAAATTAGCCGGGCATGGTGGCGCATGCCTGTAGTCCCAGCTACTCGGGAGGCTGAGGCAGGAGGATCGCTTAAGCCCCGGAGTTTGAGGTTGCTGTGAGCTAGGCTGATGCCACGGCACTCACTCTAGCCCGGGCAACAGAGTGAGACTCTGTCTCAAAAAAAAAAAAAAGAGAAAGTGTGTCATGGTCCCCCAAAGTCAAGAACGTTGGAGTCCACAGATCCAAGCGTAGGTCTGACATGAGCTGTTGACCTTGAGCAAGTAATTCTGACTTTCAGCTTCTCCAAAAAGCAGAAACAACAAAACCTACCTCTAGGGTAATCGTGAGTATTAAATGAGATATTATGTCCATAGCACAGAGGGCTGGGCCCACTCGGAATGTTCCATGGCTCATGAGCAGGTGGAACTCTCCACTCGCGCACCCCGTTCCTGGACAGCACCCCGAGGCTGCGTCGGCTGCTGTCCCTGTCCAGGTGCTCAATGGCGCCCCCTGCTGGGGAGGCAGATGACCCAAAGGCAGGACGTTTTGCAGCTTTCAGATTGAGCGGGGTTTATTATTAATAAATAATAGACAGCAAATCAGTCTATATCCTTAGATAATACCATGTACTGCATGGATATTTAATTTTTTAAGATGTCAACTGACTGACTTGACTTAGACCGTGAACTTCATGGGGTTAAGCCCTGCGTGTGTTTTGCTAACCACACTGTCTCCAGAACTCAGCTCAGCTTCTCAGACCTGGTAGTCAATCAACCAACACTCTGTTGAATGAGTGAATTAATGAGTCCAGCCCCAACCTGAGAAGATGGCTCGACTTGATCTTTTAATGTGTTGAAAGAATGAAGAACTCTCAGGAAAATTCACCTTCCCCTGCTTTAATAGGGTTAGAGAAGGAGACAGTTAATGGCTTTGCTGTCCCCAACATGACAGTTATTCCCCCACCTGGTGTCATCGTGTAGACCAGGGTTTCTATCTTCCCTTTGAGGCAAGATGTGGGTTATAACCTCTTTGGGTTTTGCCTTCTATCCAAATCCTGACTCCTGTTCACTGAGGACAAGAACAACACAACTAGACTTCCGATGAAGGAGATTCCACCATGGTCACCATCAGAGAGCACGTACTGAAATATTTAGCATAACAAGGACCCACTGGTGACTCTCAGGCCACTGAGCAGCTGGAATGTTCTCTGTGCTCCACAAGAGAACCATGTCAGAGGGTATTGGCAAGAACCACTATTTTGTTGAAATGTTCCCTACTGTACCAGGATGGGTGTGACAGAGTCAACAGCCAGAAGAGCCAGGGGGGGAAAGGAAGGAAGCAGGGTGTGTTGGCCACATGACCGAGCGATAGGGCGTATGGTTCTCAAGCAGGAAGAGACGTGTAGGCTGGGCGAAAACGCAAACAGTGGTGGCATTTAGAGCGCTCAGGAGGGCTGGGAGCAGAGAGCTCTGTGGGTCCCCTGAGGAGAGAGGCTGGCTTTGATGTGGAGCTCATTCCCAGCTGCAGCAGGGCTGCCATCTCTTGTGGTCGCCAAGAGAATATTTAAAGGAAAACCAAGAGGACGTTCTCTGCTTGCGGGTGGCCTGGAAGGGAGAGGGTCCCAAGTGGCTTTCAAGTTGAAGGACAAGACACCGTGAAGACTCTTTAATGGAACCCATAAGCTCAATCCTCGGCCACCAAATGCTGCCAGGGCCGTTTCAGCAGCTGCTGGAGCCGCAGTCTGACCTCTGGCAACCTCTGTGGCCGTGGGTGCAGCCGAGGCGTCTGCGAGATGCCACCCGCCAGCTGCCACACGGACCGTGAGGAGGACCTCCCCAGCCAGCACGTTATCCTCAGCCGGGGTCTCAGACTGGGTCCGCACAGCCTCAGAGGAAGGACAGATAGGCAGCTGTCCTCGATCTGATTGTCCCTCGGGGGAAGAAGTGTGATTCTGGGTTTGGAAAGTACCTTGGCCCGTAGGAGGTCACGTGTGGGGCTCATGTCACAGCTGCCTGAGCAGGAACACAGGCGGCCCTGCCTACCCGTCTCCCTGCCTACCCCTCTCTCTGCCTACCCCTCTCCCTGCCTACCCCTCTCCCGCATTCGATCCTGCCAAGCCGGGATCAAAAATATGGGGGAGAATAAAAAATGACAATAATCAAAAGTAATAGACATAAAAAACAATACAGTATAAAACGATTGACATGGCATTTACGTGGTATTCGGTATGATAAGTCATCTAGAGATGATTTAAATACACCGGAGGGTGGGTGCAGGTTACATGCGACCACTAGGACGTGAGATAGCAGGGCCCTGAGCATCCACCCAGCTTTGTGACCTCGGGCTGATCATTAGAACTTCCTGCACCTCAGGGTCCCCCTGGGAGGGTGGAAACAGATCATTAGCTCGGCCCCCAGAGCTCCACGAGTCTATCATGTACGGCAAGGTCATGAGTCTCATTCTTGCTTCTGCGTATAAACTTGGGCAAGGTTTTATGCCACCCCGTGCCTCAGTTTCCCCACCTGTAAAATGGGTGAGTCATTACCCGTTTTACAGTCTTTTGAGAACTTACAGATGGAAGGTATTCTGCAATATTAACAATTATCAAAGCCTTAAAGGCAATTATGGTAATTTAACTCTTCAACATCTCTGCAAATGAATCCCTGGGAGTTTTCACTCGAGGGAACGTTATTTTTTTTTTTTTTTATCTTGCCACGGTTCACTCAAATCCATTCCGGTCAGCTGGAGTTGGTGTGCTTGTCCCTTTCACTTGTCAACTCTCCTCTCATGGTGGCCGTCTTCTCCAGAGGAGCTGGCGGGGCAGGGGTTTGAGTCGGGACCTAGCGTTCGCTCTGGCTTCGCTGTTGACAGCTGGTGTGACCCTGAGCAAGTCGTGTCGTCTGTTGGAGCCTTTGCATCTTGGTCTTCAAAAGACAAGGCTAGGCCAGATCACCCCAGTGGTACCACCCAGTGCTAAAACGTGACTTGAGACAAGTGTCCGAATGCTTGAGACAGTGGAGAAAAGGATCACATCCATGGAGCGCTCAATCCTATCAATGCATGAGTTGAGTTTACAATGACCCAAAGTGTGGCGCTCAGAGTAATGTGCCATGCAGTCCTTTGGACACCAGTGTGAAAGCTTGAATTCCTAAAATAGTTTCAGTGAGCCGCAGGGATGATGACAGTTGTGCAAATCGGGTCCCAACTATGAGACTACACGCTGCTCTTGCCGTGGAATCGTTAAGAGAAGGAGGAAACAGGGCAGAGAAGTCGGGATTTACACGTGTCGTCCTGCAGTTTGGATTCGGGTGTGCTTGTATTTAAAGCAAATGAGTTGCACTTAAAATGGAAAACAACCTTGTTTGTCTTTGCATGTCTGTGGCGGGGAGTAGTTGTACTTGGTTCTCTCTCCCGGGCGCCACCTGCCCCGATCGGAGGGGTTGGCCTGTGCTGTCGGCCGCTCGCTGGCTCGTGTGTGTCCCTCACAAGCTCTGCCGTGCGCCAGACTCGGCCTTGGCGGTTTCCTTTGGGTTTTCTAGAGTTGTCCTTGCTGGGGAGGCAGAGAGACCTCTCTTCCCAGCCTGCGGTGGTAGCCATAGGTGGGAAAAGTTTTTCTATATTAGACAAAGTGTCCCCACCTCTATACTCTCTCTGCTTGCTGTGCTGCACCCCCAAAACATGCACCCCGAGTTTCCCTGCAGCGGGAAGCCTGGGCTGCTCCGGGTGGCATTTGTGCCTTCACGTGGAATGCACGGCTCAGCCATCTCTCCGGGTGCACCAGGATGTCCCCATGATGCCAGGTCAGGGCTTCTAGAGGTGTCACCCCCTGTTGCTCCTTTGCAAGTGACAGCAGGGAAAGGCCCTGTTACCTCTGGTAGTACATCCTCATGTCAAATCCTACACGACAGGATGTTCCCAACCCCTGAATTTCGCTTTAGAAGTTCTATCCAGAGACTCAAGTGATTTGTTTGCTGTTTCCTTCTTGCTCAGTTTCCTCTCCTGGAAAATCCAGACACTGAGGCAGGCCTCAGAAGTTCTTGTGGAGGAAGAGATTTCTTTGGTTTATGATTAAAAATGTCCATCCCTTAAAACTCGGGGCTCGAAAGTTGAAATCGCCGAGTTTTTTCAGCATGGACACGAGTCTGCCATTTGATTGCTCTACCTCGAGGGCAAAAGGCCGGACGGTAGGGTGAGTTGTTAGGGTCTGCTGGAGTCATAAAAACTATTTTCCTTACATTGACTGAATCGGGAGACGGAACGTGAGCAGTGGGAGGAAGCTGGCAAATTGCACTGGTTAGGACTCCCTGGTTGTAAGTGACAGAGACTCCACACTGAACACATTTGAGCAAAGAAGTGCTCTTTATAGACGCTCATAACCGAGTCACAGAAAGGCAACCACGGAGCTGACCTCAGCGTCAGCCAGATCCAGGAACTTGAACGTGGCCAGGAACATGACTTCTCCTTCCCTTCCCACACCCGGCTCCAGCCTCAGGCTGGCTTCTTGCCTCCAAGCTCTTTTTCGTGAAGGGGAACATGAGAACAGGCAGCTCTGCGGTCACATCCTTGTGGCTAGAAGGCCCCAAAGGAAAAGATAAATATCCCTGCCACCTTCTGTGTGAAAGATCCCAGGGAAAGGCTTGGGTTGGCCTCCTTGGCCCACAGCTCAGCAATGGTTTGTCCCTGGGGTCAAGTGCATGGCGTGCTCACAGTGGCCGCAGAATCCCATGACGTGAGCACAGTGGCTGCCGGGTCATGGGGAAGGAGGAGCAGTTTCCCAAAGCAACAATGGGGCCAGGTGCTGGTACCAAAAGGAGGAAGAGGAGGAAAGGGTTCTGGGTAGCCCCAAACAATAGCTCTACAGAGAAACGAGAATGGAACATAGCATAGGACCTTGCTGTGAGCTATAGAATCATGGAGGTCTGAACTGGACGGTCCCAAAGCAGTTACCTGGGTCCACCTTTCAAAGTGTGAAAACTGACGAGCAGAAAGGTCCACTGATCCTCTCAAGGTGACAAATGGCAGATGTCCACTGCACAGGTCGAGGGCTGTGTGCAGTGCTCCTTGACAGCTTGCGTTTCATTTCTAGCTGATTTTTCATCTCAAATGCACACTCTGTAGATCTTTCTGCCCATTGCTAGTGCGGGGTAAGTGTACAGACACGAGGTGGCAGTTGGCATTTACCCGACAGTTGTCCACTGACCTCACTTGTAGAAAGATTGCTACCATCTGGCAATGGAAATGATTCAGCTAATAACTCTCAGAATCTCGAATTTGAAAACAATAGAAATATAGGTTAATCATTTAGAAGATGTAAGCTGAAGTATTTAAATTATTTAATACTTCTGAAATAAAAAAAATCATGCAGTAATAAGAAAACTCTTTATGAACATTGACTGACTTCAGTTATCCTTTATGTGATATAATTGAAAATCAAATGTCCCTGGTAAATAATTAAGATTACAAGTTGGGCTGGGCGCGGTGGCTCACGCCTGTAATCCTAGCACTCTGGGAGGCCGAGGTGGGAGGATTGCTTGAGGTCAGGAGTTTGAGACCAGCCTGAGCAAGAGCGAGAACCCATCTCTACTAAAAATAGAAAGAAATTAGCTGGACAACTAAATATATAGAAAAAATTAGCCGAGCATGGTGGCACATGCCTGTAGTCCCAGCTACTCGGGAGGCTGAGGCAGGAGGATCGCTTAAGCCCAGGAGTTTGAGGTTGCTGTGAGCTAGGCTGAAGACATGGCACTCTAGCCAGGCAACAGAGCGAGACTCTGTCTCAAAAAAAAAAAAAAAAAAAAAAAGATTACAAGTTGTATTTTCTGCACAGTTTGTTTTTTTGCAAGATGATTTCTAACCTATGGGCTCTGGCTTCATGACTGGGTTTCATATGATTTATTTGATTTCAACAGATTAGTTAAAATGCTGATGTGTATGGTTTCGCGATCCTAGATGTCTTGCATTTCACACAGAAATTCAGGCCATTTATCGGAATACTGTGAGCCAAACAGAACTGAGCTTAAATGCTAGATCTGTCATGTTTAGTGCTGTGTCCTTGGGCAATACTGCCAAGTTCTCACCTATAATGTGGACGTAATAAGAGCTATCTGTTAGGACCAACGGAGGACTCATTGGGATCAGATATGAAAGGTGCCTTCCATGTTTAGACCCCAGTTAACTGTCAGTTTCTTCCTCCTTTCTCCTAATCAGGACAAAAAGCCTTGAGTTGAGTAAAGAACTGTACTTTTAATAGTGTCCTGAATTTGTTCGAAATACATGAACTGTCTATAAACGTTATCATAAAATAATGAGATAATATGCAATATCTAAAAATACTTTGAAAAAGTGATAAGTATGGGCAAATGTTGGAGCTCTTGTAAGTGTCATTATTATACTGCTGGTAAATGGAAGAACAGTCAAGTAGGACTCAAGTAAAGCAGGCTTCGGGCTGTAAGTTACCCTGATCCCACAGGCAGGGAAACAGAAGGTGGAAACATATACGGCGTGAAAAATTGCAACGGGCAACCATCCTAGTTGTTACCTTTGGTCGGGGTAACCTCCTGAGTCTGTCTCAGCCAGGGTGGTTCAGCTGATAATCAACTGTTCCTTGGGGTACCTAAGGGACACCCAGGTAAGGCTGTCGAGTTGGCAGGTAGAGACAGGCTTGCAGAGTGCGGAACAGGCTGGTTCAGGCGTCGTCAGCTACAGTCGCCGATGGAACCATCCTTGAAGCCAGTGACTGCGTGAACCTGGAAATAACCGCTACTGATTGCCGTCTAGGGGCCGGGCTGGAGAAAGTCTCTGCAAAGTGGATCGTAAATACATCCTTTTTTTGATCCTGGAACACAGGAACAAATAGGGAGCCGGGTAGACAATAGCTCAAGCGAGAGAAGAGCTTTCCATCCTAGGTGAGCATGGCGCGACAGGGAGAGGTTTTCTGCAAACTGGTAGAATGTCAAACAGGGGAAGGGCTGTCTGTAACAGTCACAGGGGTCGTGCTGGGGAAATGAGGCAGGGGAGAAGTGCAGAGGGTGAGGAACCTGCTCCTCCCGAGTTGACCCTGCCTGTGCATCTCTCATCCTCAGCCATGCACGTCCAGAGAACAGAGATTTCATCCGAATCGGGCTGCCCTGGCCTCTTAGTGCCACTGTACTTGAAGCAGGTCACGTGTTTCTGGATAATGTCTCGTTAGAGCCTTGTAAGTCGCATTCCAGACCCCCGACATCACCTTGATAACAACACACCTGTTGGCCTGACTCATGCACGGCTGCCCTCCCAGCTGTCATCACAGGCTGCTCTTCACAGGGTCCCCGTGGCCACCTGCCTCTGTGCCGTAAACACGACACTGTCTCGTGCTCCTGCCCCCTGCCACAGCCCACCCGGCCCACTTTCATGCCACTCCCAGGGCCACCGGGCAGGTGTTCCTTCTGCCTTCGCCCTGTTGGCCCAACCTGGGGCAGAGGAGGGCGAGGGCCCGGCTGGAGTCACTGCCACCATCCTGGCTTCGGTGCCCTGCTCAGGAATTTCATTACGTGGGAATGACGTGGCTCAGGGGTTGGGGAAAGGGGTGAGCCTGGGAGTCTCCTCG
The DNA here is from genome assembly GCA_028533085.1 of Varecia variegata. NCBI lineage: Eukaryota > Metazoa > Chordata > Mammalia > Primates > Lemuridae > Varecia > Varecia variegata. The sequence goes on along the minus strand of JAQIFY010002808.1, from coordinate 135 downwards.
CTTTGGCTAAAATCCAGCCCCGCTGGGCAAGAGCCGGATACGATCAGCTGTCGCAGGCAGCCACGTGCAGGGTGTGAAATGAAACCGGAGGCCACATCCAGGTCCTGGCGAACGGTGTTGGCCTCTGTCTCACGA
>JAQIFY010002807.1:0-13047 GCA_028533085.1 Varecia variegata | reverse complement strand
GATCATCTCAATAGATGCAAAAAAGTATTTGACAAAATTCATTACCCTTTCATAATAAAAACCCTCAACAAACTAGGCATAGAAGGAACACATTTCAAAATTATAAAAGCCATATATGACAACCCCACAGCCAACATCATATTGAATGGAGAAAAGTCAAAAGCATTCCCACTAAGAACTGGATGCCTGTTCTTAGGTGCCTACTGTTACCACTTCTATTCGACATAGTGCTAGAAGTCCTACCCAGAGCAATAAGGCAAGAGAAAGAAATAAAGAGCATCCAAATCAGGAAAGAAGAGGTCTAACTCTCACTTTTTGCTGACAATAAGATCTTATATCTAAAGGACAGCTGTGAGGATAAAAACGCCTGTCCTTAGTAAAATATCCAAAAAGTTAGTTATCTTTATCAAACATCTAACAGAGGCCAGGCTCAGTGTTAAGCCTTGGGGTTATAAAGATAAAGATCTATCCTCATTGTTTACCCTCCTTTTCCCACCTAGTAGGGAGTCAGGAGTCTAATGAGAGAGATAGCATCTGACCATTATGGACCAAACCAAAAGAATGCACAATTTTGTTGCATCTATTTTCAAATATGAGATCCATGACATTGAATAGCTCTTGGTAAAAAAGTGTGGCTGACAAGGCTCAGGATAGATCAGCTGTCCTCTTCGCTTCAACCACCATGAAACATAACAATGTGGTTGATGATGTGAGGTGCCTGGGGAAAACAAATCTCTTAGCTTTACTCCATTTTTTTTCCTGTTTGAACACTTTTACCTAAAATTCCTGTGACAAAAGACATTACTTCTGACTCTAGAATTTTTGTTCCATGATAGAGCATTTCATTTGTGCTGGTAAAACTATATAGCTTAAAATACAAATTCTTTTGAGTCAGGGGGAACAATCAACTCAGTCACATGAAGGTATGCAGGACTAAGAACTGATTCTTTCTCATAAGCAGCCTGAAAGTGGGGTCTTTCAAGGAAGGTGAAGACGAAAATTTCTTGAGGATATGGGATTCTAAAATGGGAAAGGAAGATAGGCCAATAAAATGAAAGAGCTAGTTTTGTGAGCTGAATACAATGCTAGCTTATTTTATGACTTTGCATAGAGCATCACAGTTATGTAGAAAGAAGAGCAGAGTAGAGCAAGGAACATGGAGCTTGTGTTCTTAAGAGTCAAAATTATTTCTAACTCGATTGTTTTCTGCTGACTGGACTAAAATTAAGTACAGTTGATGCTTAAACTGGTTTGAACTGCATAGGTTCACTTATTTGTGGGTTCCTTTCAATAAAAGTTATTCTGCATGTGCCTGCCTCTTCTGCTTCTACTTCCTTCACCTGTTCTGTATCTGTCACCCCTAACACAGCAAGACCAACCTCTCATCTTTCTCCTCCTCTTCAACCTACTCAATGTGAAGGAAATGAGGATGAAGACCTTTACGATAATCTACTTCCACTTAGTGAATAGTAAATATATTTTTTTCTTACAATTTTCTTAATAACATTTTCTTTTCTCTAGCTTACTCTGTTGTAAGAATATAGTATTTAATACATATAACATACAAAATATGTGTTAATCAACTGTTATGTTATCAGTAATGCCCTGGTCAACTACAGGCTATTAATAGTTAAGTTTTCAGGGAGTGAAAAGTTATCCAAGGATTTTTGACTGTGTAGGGTCTGGTTCCCCTAAGTCCTGTGTTTTCTAAGGGTCACCTATAAATATTACTTCTCTTTTGGGCCTGGCTCTGTTGATACACATAATGTGCATTACTGTTTTCTGCACTGCCTTCTGTAGTTACAACTGGCCTGAATCCTTTGCTCAAAGACAGCGAGTTCAGCTCTCCCAGCAGCATACCACACTGGCCTGTCAAGCTCTGTCAGCTGCAGTATTTCCCCAAATGCCTCTGGTACCATCTCAGCACTCAGGGAAGTCTCTGTGAATCCTGAGGCGTGGCTCTGTCTTCTCTGCCTGCAATTGCCTTACCTTGTGCAGCAGTTCTGCAACACACTTCCATCTAGCCTTCCACAGGGAAGACACTGTCTTTTCTGCTTGTCATTTCATATTGTCCATCCCTTCCAACTCCTCCAACCACATGCAGAACCCAGTATCAAAGAATTATTTAGGAGCTCCAGAGAAGGGAAGGGATTGATGTGCCTTCTCTCCTCCCTCTCCCATGCTGGATTCAAGATATTTCTTTTCATTTGCCCATTTGGGATACAGGGAGACCAAGCTCTGGAGCCTGCAGATAAGGCCTGTGCACATTTTTTATTTTATAATCCCCATATATCCAAATACTTTAGGAGGCTCATGGAGTTTGATATATAGGGATTATACCTGTACTGGAGCTTACCTGTTTCTCTTCCTGCTAAGGGGAGCAGAATAAAATACCCTTCCCATTGCAGAAGAACAGGTAGGACACAGGGGGCAAGACCTTAAGGATGCTTAGGTTAGTAAGTACACCTGGAGCCTTCTGGAAATGACGAGGTGAATAATCTATAGCGTATATTTTACAGGAACATTGGCTGGAATTAAAGTCTTAGCAATAGAGTAAATAAAGGCCTGTTAATTGAAATCTGATCTTTAGTTCATAAAATATTGAGTATAAAAGGCCTGATATTAAAAAGTGACATCCTAGAGCAAGTTGTTGTGGTACAGGAATAGAATGGCCTGAGCTTAAGAGGATCAGCTGGACTCAGATAGTGCAACATGAAGAATATGAACCGGTTTAGAAAGGAGAGTCTTAGAAATACCTAGTAAAGATATTTCAAGGATTCCTAAAGTACAAGAAATGGAAATTTTCCATCAGAATCCCAGTACATATTTTTTTACATTTTTTAAAAATATAATTAAGCATAAAAATAATAGATTTAACATATATATGTATATAGCTTTATTTTCTCATAGTGTAGGTTAGATCTTCATAAAGATTTTTTTTTTTTTTTTTTTTTAGACAGAGTCTCGCTTTGTTGCCCGGGCTAGAGTGAGTGCCGTGGCATCAGCCTAGCTCACAGCAACCTCAAACTCCTGGGCTTAAGCGATCCTACTGCCTCAGCCTCCCGGGTAGCTGGGACTACAGACATGCGCCACCATGCCCTGCTAATTTTTTCTATATATATTTTAGTTGGCCAGATAATTTCTATCTATTTTTTTAGTAGAGACAGGGTCTCATTCTTGCTCAGGCTGGTCTCGAACTCCTGAGCTCAAACGATCCACCCACCTGGGCCTCCCAGAGTGCTAGGATTACAGGCGTGAGCCACCGCGCCCGGCCGATCTTCATAAAGATTTAAGTTAAAAAAAACCTCATCAAGTTACTGTCCTAGATAAGACATTTGTACAGGGCCAATATTTCCTGTTGTTACACTCAAAATTAATTGAGCAAATATTTATGAATAACTCTATGTACTTAACACTTCTAGATACTTGATATATATATGCATATGATATATATACGCTTGATATATATGTATACTTGATATATATTTTATATAAATATATTTTTACATATATATATATATCTCAGTGAAAAAAACACAAGAAGTCTTTGCCCTCATGACAAAGCTATGCCCCATAATAGAAAAAGGAAGATTGAGAGGAAGATCTATCTACCTATCTATCCATCCATCCATCGGGAGGTGATACATGAATGAAAAGGAAAATTTCCTTAGTCTTTATCTTAAAATTTTACTTGCATGTACTAGTCCAGGTGTCTAGAGCTATTTCATTAATAGATATTAGATATTAAGTGGGGATAGACAGATACCTGGGACTATCTGCTCTCAATTCCAACAATTATGATGGGTTTAATCAGACAAACATGAGGCTCATTGGGCACATTGTGTATTCTGTTCAACATGATTTAATTCTAGAAAGAAGTAAGAGAGCAGAAAAAGGATTGGGCAGTAGAAGAGAGAAGGCACTGGGTTGGTGAAGAAGCACATTTGAGTAAACAAGAAGGAGATCAAAAGTCTAAAAGAAGTAAACTGCAAAGTATTTATTAGCATCATACTTTCTGTATTTTAGACCAGAATATGTTAATGATGTTTTGTTTTATTTTTTCCTCCACCCCTCCTTCAAGCCCTCAATTAGGCTTTGAGAAAGGAGTCAGTGCACCTTTAAAACTTTCCGCTTAATCACCTATAGCGAGTGCTCATTTAATGATTGTCTTTTTGTACCAAACAAGAAGTAACAATGCTTTTAGCAAAAGAAATGGAATGGGAAAGAAATTGCCTAATCAGCCCTGCTCATGCAGTGCTTTGTGAGAAAGATTATTGAATTTTCAGTCTCTGCAGAATTTTAATGAAGCTTCATCTTGCTGGAAAAATCCAGCCCTTTGTCAATAGAGTTCAATAACTCGACCACCCATGTAATAAGATGTACCAGTTGAAATCTTTCACTCTGCCAAAGCCAAAGGTGCGCTAGAAGCACCTTGGAAATATGGAAGAACTTTTTGTGTTTGCCACCATGAATAAATGTCTGGATGTCATGGATTTTATACCATAGCCCTAGTTAAATAATATTTGTAGAGAAATAACAATGTCAGCCATAATTATATGCCAGACATTCTGCTAAGACCTATACACACAGATCACTCTTCTTACCCTCACAACAACTCTAGGAGGTGGTTACTCTCATTATTTCTACTTTGGATGTGAGACAACTGAAGTTTAATATGATAGACAGAATAATGGCTCCCCAAAGGTTTAAGTGTCCCAATCCTTAAAGCCTGAGAATATGTTACCTTATATGACAAAAGGGACTTTGCATGTGTAATTAAGCTAAGGATCTTGAGATGATGAAATTATTTGGATTATACAAGGGGGTTGGATGTGTCATAAGAGTTCTTATAAGGGGGAAGCAATAGAGTCAGAAACACAGTAGCAGATGTGATGATAGAAGCAGAGATTAAAATGATACAGGAAGCGACCGTGATGCAGGTGACCTCTAGAAGCTGGAAGAAGTAAAAAAGTGAATTATCCCTTACATCCTCCAGAAAGAAGCAGCCCTAACAACACCATGACCTTAACAAAGTGAAACTGATTTCAGATCTCTGGCCTCCAGAAATGTAAGAGAATAAATTTTTGTTGTTTTAAGCCACCAAGTTTATGATTATTTGTTATAGCAGGAAGAGGAAGCTAATATACTTAGTAAGAATAGGTAATTCCCACAGGGTTATTCATCTAGGGCAGTGTTTCTCAACCCTGACATTGTTGACATTTTGAGCAGGACATCATTGTTATGGGTGCTGTCCTGCATTGTAGGATGTTTAGCAACATTCCTTGCCTCTACCCACTAGATGCCAGTAGCACTCCCCTCCTTTTGTAACAACCCCAAATGCTTCCAAACTTTGCAAAATATCTACTGGGGGGTGGTGCAAAATTGTCCCTGATTAAGAACCACTGATGTAGGGAGTGGTAGATTTAAGATTCAAGCTCAGGTTCTCCAAATCAAGAAGACCTCTTTTAAAATTATTACTGTCTACTGTTTATCAAGTCATAGTTAGGGTGCAAATGCACCTGTCAATTTTTAGCTTGCGCTTGCTTCTGGGGGAACATAAGTTTCAATATATCCCTAGGAAACTCAGTTTCAAATCTTTGCAAGTCCTTTGGCAATTATCTTAGGTTGGCCTTGGGATACAAGATGTTTATTAGGGATCAACATCTGTGAAAAGAAGAGGGAGAACCATTACTGGGCAGAGGGGGAATCTGAACTGCAAAGCAGCCTGACAAATCCTTACCCAACATAGTAGAGAACTCTAGAGGGAATACTATCCATAAAAGTTCTTCCACATTGGGTTAAGATGGCCAAGCCTTTATGCTAATGCCTTACTCAGTTGCCAAATAAGAGCAGCATGGGAAGGTCATGACTTTGGACAAGGTGTTTCTTTGCATCTGAGGTACCTACCAAAGGAGGTGACTGTACTCCTCACAGTTGAGTGGCAATTCCTTCTTTGAAGGAGAATCTAGGCAACACATCTCCATATCTGCCAACATACAATCATTGCATTGCTCAGGTCTGCTTTTTAATATATGTTTGGGGAGCAGCCTTTCCAAGATTTTGGTTGCCTCTCCTCTTGAGAGTAAACTTAGAAGAAGTAGCCTACAGTTGGTCTTGAGTCTAAAAATGATGCTTGTCATTCTCCTTCTTCACTATCTATTCTATACTTTTTCACCTTTAGCTATAATTTCTGCTGAACTTGGTAGTTTAGTTGGTGGCATGTCCCAAATTCTTGTCCCTGAGGGTCCTAAAATCCTTGTCACCATGTCCTTCTGAGGCCTAGCTTACTAGATCTGATCAATTAAAGTAATAATTAGACAAGTTCTTACCAAGATGCACTCAAGTAGATAACCTAGTCCCCACTATATAATACTTTCTGATGATGTGGGTCAATTGTCCTCACCAAAATGGCTCTCCACTTCTTACTTGCTGGCCCCTGGGTTCAAGGACACCAAAAAGCCCAGATGCCAGCCATACTTATAATTCAATGGGACCCTAGTAAAGTGTGCTCCATTTGGGTGCCAGAGCTCTTAAGACAGAGGGAATGAAAGAATAAAGTTCCTCAATGGGTCATTCAAAGTAACTATAAGTGGGACCATACCTTCTACCACCCACTGGTTCCTGGACCCATTTATTTTATCCTGGGGACATAAGACCATATTGAGATCTTCAAATAATGCATAAACTTTTTTCTAGAGGATGACACCACATTCTCTTTGAAAACTGCCCCAAGCAAGTGTTTGGATATGTCTTCAGAAGGCTACTTTATTAATCTGGAGACTTCCAGGTGCTGAAAAACCCCATGGCCATGCCTTTTCCAGAGTAGCAATGGTGCCTGCGCAAGGTAGAAGTATAAACTGGACATCAGTATTCCTTGGATGCCTAATATAGTGCTCAGCCTTATAGCTCAAGTCAAGTTTCTTACTGAGATTCATATTTGTTTGAAATATTCTAGAAATCATATTCATTTTTACAAATACTTATTTTCATAGTTTGGTTTTGTTACAGTTAATTTCACATGGTGTTGCCTTTTTACTGTGTGATTTCTTAAAGGAATATAAATAGCATTTTTCAAGAGAAAAAAAGCACATGGAAAAATTAGGACTCTATGCTGGGCTAATTCATTAGATTAGCAGCTGTGGAGTTTTGCATTTACATAAAAAAGAGAAAATTATCTTGGGAGGTTGGTTCCATTACCACCAGTTTATTGTTCCCTGTAGATCAAAATGTTCCACATGGTGCTGTTTCCTCCTAGAAATTCCCAGAATTGAGTAGCAAAAATACTATAGGAGAGAGAGAAAATCCAGGGTAGAAGCTAGAAAAATACCCAGATTTTAATGTCAGGAATGACTTTGGTTTATAATCACTTCAAATAATACAGTTTTAATTTTAATTACTATTGAAAATATCTTGGGAATGAGCATTATTCTATATGCATCATTTTTATTCAGTAGTTAGATAAGCACCATTAGTATTTTCCATCATGTTAATATCATGATCAAATGATGCTTTAGGAAAATCAGTATTGTGAAAATATCACAGTGGATTAGATAGAAGAGAGACAGAGGTAGATACCCAGATAGGAGGTAGTCATAATGGTTCAGGCAGAAGTTCATATGTCCTGAACCAGGATGGTAGAAGCAGGGAGATTATTGTAAAACATTTATATAAGACCAGGTGATTTGTTGAAAGACTCCCAGTTTTCAAGCTAGGCTAACTGGAAGAGTGATAGTGGCATTCTTGGAAACTGAAGCATGAGAAAGAAGATGGGGAGGAATTGCTGGCTGAAATGTAAAGTCAATGCTTTACGTTAACCCAGAAATGATGGGTGACTATGGCTAAAAACATCTGAATATTTTTTCAGAAGCTTCTATATTCAAGATAGTTACACTGGCATATATTTATTCATTCAACAAATATTTGGTGAATGCTGACTCTGTACTTTGGTATCTTTGAGAGGACCTGACACATCTGGTTAAATGATAATTGGATCAGAATACAATGCAACAAATCTCCTAATATACAATATTGTTCAAAATGAGCACTGATTCAGTTTGGGCAAATTACTGATTTATAAATTCCAGTAATAGAAATTCCCTTGAGATTAAGGTTTTATGTTTATAAGAGTCTTCTATTAAAAACCAAATACCACCAGAGGAGCAACATATTATTAGTCATTTATATGTCAAGGGGAATTGCTAATGAAAATGGAGATTAGTAAGAGTCAAGGAAATACATTGACATCTTCAGCTTCTACACAGTTTAGCACTGACCTGTCTAGATGAAGACAGTTTTTCAACTGTGACAGATAAACATATAAAAAGAAAAGACTAACTTTGTGATGCTTGGATTTCAATATGTAAAAAAAAATTACTAGAAGTAATATGGGTATATATTGGTAATGTGCTAGGAGTGGGCAGTTATGTGAGGATTTGCTGAGGTTTCTCAGCAGAAGGATATGTTTATTCATATCCTGCTCTTCTAAAACCAAGACCATCAGGTTTTCTTAATAAGCTTCCAATTTGAAAGACTATAAGTTCCCCCCCCCCCAAAAAAAATGGCAGAGAATCACTTCTTCAGTAAATAGTGGGTTCAAAGAAGGTTGGCCAAATATCTAGGTTTGCTCAGGACTGAAGATTCCTGGGATGTGGGACTTAATATTTTTTAAAACCAGGATAGTCCTGGATAATCCAGGAGAAGTTGGTCACCCTGGAGCCTCAAGGTGAAAAGCAAGCTGAGTTTCAGGAGCCATATGTGTGGTCTTAGCTGTTGCAGAACATGAATTTCTTCCTTCTGGAATAGTCCTTATGGTTCCTTCCTAGAGGTCTGGCTGCCAGTCAGAGACTGACATTGGGTCCCAGGCTCTGTATAGCTATGGTAACCTTGAACGACCCATACATGGGCAAGAGCATTTGCTTCTCTCAAGTCCTGTTATTAGGAACATGGTTTCTGAGTCAAATGACCTGGGATGTGTTTTTTTAAACCAGTTTAATTACATACTAAATCTTGGTGATTTGCTACTTGGTTCTACATGATTTTAACTACTTAAAGAGAAATCAATGTGTATGCATTGAGAAGTGCAGACAAAAGAGCTGTTATGTTTTCAATAATAGTAAGTAACAAAAAGCCAACTCTGGCTGGCTAAGAGAAGAGAAAATTTGCTCAGCAGGTCACTGGGGTACTTCATTTAACCAAACAACAGGAGGGGCAGAGGTGTAGTGCTACTTCAGGAACAGCTAGAACTCAACCCTCTAATGCCCTTCTTCCATCCATCTCTCACCTCTACCTATCATCATACACTGCTTCATCTTCTGCCCTACAGAATGGACTTCATCATGTGAAGGAAATACGGATACCACAAGGTCTTACATTTCATACCTTGCCGGAGACTCTTGCGCCAGAGAAAGAAATATTTGCACTTTTCTGGTCTCAATTTTTTAAAAAATCACAGTGAAATATCTTGCTTAGCAGAGATTGGGACAAGTGCATAGACTTGGGAAGTCATGCATGATTATAATCTGCAGAATCCTAATAATCCTGTGAGCTGCATGGTTGGAGTTCTGGAAAGTGTGGCTCAATGAGAAAAGTGATAGGTCGTAGGGTTAAAAAAAATACTATTACAGCTTTCAAAGATATGAGCATGGCAAAAAGATGCCTCCATCTAACTTAGAAAAATGTTTCATGAAGCATCGTCCTCAGACCATTAGCATCAGCATCCTCTGAGTACACACATCAGGCAGACAAATCCATGGCTTCACTCTGGAAGAGCTGCTCAGAAATTCTAGGGGTGGGGCCCGCAATCTGTTTTAACAAACCCTTCAGGTGATGTTGATGCCTGCCAACTTTTATAAACTGCTACCTAAGAAAATAAGAGCTACTTCTGAGTAAATGAAAACATTCGTGAGACGTTTGTGCACACCTCTGACATAGAAGATTAAAGAAATATCACTCATTCAACCAAACCTCTTCCCCACCCAGCCCACTTTAAAGCATACTGGGCAGAAGGAAGTGTGCTGTAGAATTCCTTCATAGGATAGTATCCCATTCTTTTAGTATCTCAGTCCCTGTGCACTAACACAGCAAACCCTAAATGAAGTGAGATATACTGGAAGTAAATGGTCCTACAAAAGGGTTTTCTGGACAATCAAAGGTTAAGCAACAACAATGAACAGGGGAAATTAGAACCCAAAAGAAAATACAAATTAGATTTTCAAGAGGGCTCCAACACAAGTGTTTGATTGTATTTGCTCGCTCACTTTGATGTCTCAACAAAAGGACAGTGAACCCAAATTAACCTTTTTTTGGATGAGCAGTTGCTGTCGGTCTTCTCACTGCAGCATTCCAAATACTACTGATTATTTTAGGGTAGCAAAAATTCTCTAACATATTGTATTTTAATAAAATCCTGGTCTTTCTTTTTCTTTTTGTTCAAATCTAAGTGCAAAAACAAACCAGTTTTCTGAATGTCTTAGTTAAAATAAGCTATGTTGGACCAAACCCTCTGAAAGCAAAGTTACCCAAGTGTCCTTACATTTGGAGCCTTGGTGGGACAATGATTATTATTTTGTATGTCTAACTAGTTCTTTTGGCTACTTTAAAAATATATTAAAATTTAATACCATTTTTTTATGAAGGACTTGTGAGTTTTGCTTGGTTTCTGTCATAATATTTCATTTTTAAAAAAATACTAAGATACTATGATGTTTAAAACTTCCCTAATATCTATATCATAGACTTGGGGTCAGACTGTCTGACTTATAAATTATAATTCTGCCACTTTCTTACAGGGATACTAAGCAAGCTATTTACCTTTAAAAGCCTGATTCTCCTCATCATTAAACTGAGAATACTAAAACCACTTACTTTATAGTATTTCTGTGACAATTAAATGAGATCACACAGTCATATCTTTAACATAGTGCCTGGTACATAGTGAGGTCCCCAGTACATGCTAGCAATAATTAGCTATTCCTTTTGGGAGCTATTCCTTATTCATCACTTTCCCTTGCTCTTCCACTAATAGGCTCAGACAAAGACTCGGCCACTTTTATTTGCAGCTTGTAAAATAGAAAATAAATATCTGGGGGAGAGGACAGTGTTAAGAGTTTCTCCTATAGCAGTTTACCACATTATCTATTGTAATTATAAATGGCACTCAGTAAAATATATAAAAAGTTTCTAAATCTAGGATTATGAATTAATAACTATGTCCTTCCCTGCAAAGAAGACAAAAAAAACTATGATGTTATTAAGAATCATCTATAAAAGGCATCATAATTTCTTATGCACTTGATTTTGGATCATTAGTTAAACAAAAATATGAGACATCCTTCATCCTAGGGGTATAAATTGTTGTTGCTGAAGAAACTAGAGGGTCTTTATAGAACATACCACTGACTTTTCATTATGTTGATAAAGATGATGAAAAATGAATTCTTGGTGGTCCTTTAAAACATGTCCATGCCACGTAGCAATTAGGCTGTGTGTAGTGTTGAGATTATATAACCCCATTAATGTATTTTCTTGGCATCAGAATTCCTGGGTCTTGGAGAAAGACAAAGTAATCTCTAGGTCGTATCTGTCCAAATTCTTATGCAAAGAATTTTTTACAGAGCCATTGCCATTTGAGTTACCCAAACCGGAATAAAGTAGAAGTCAGTCAAATCTAGCAGCTGTTTTATTGCCGTACAATGATGCCAGATAATAGTTCAGCTAAGCGGGAGACAAGACTGGATCCCAGTTCTCACTGCACTGGGAATTTCAGGTAGACTGGATGTAATTACTTTCTTTGGCGTCAGGCCAAGGTATCTGGATTATGAACGTTTCGTTTTGGACAATTTGTGCTGTGGGATCATTAATGGCTAAACGTGCTCAGTGCCCAAATTCTTGATGTTTCACAGCGGCAAGCAAGAAAGAAACTTGACGAGATTATCTTGTTCATCACTCTGATTCCAAATGGAGCAGGGCATATCTCAGAGTGCCTTCTGTGGGTGTGCATGTGATCTGTGGAGCTTCTGAGACAGTGAGATGATGAGTATTAGCAGATGCAGTCATGAATATTCACTATTCATCCTTCACCCGGGTTCAAAGGGACTTGTAGCAATTTACAGATTTAAATAGTGCAAAATATGACATTTGAAGATAAAAAAGAATTGAAAGAATAGAGGCTTTCAGGTATCTGAGTTAAGTAGAATATACCATTTTTTTTGTTTTGTGGCTGCTAAACCAAAGATGAATATACACCAAAGTGTATGACATTCTCTTATTTTTCTTTTGTTGAATCTAGCGCACAGTAAGTGCTCACAATGTTGAGAAAAAAAATGAGTGAATAGATACATTAGCAGTGATTTTTTTCCTGATTATAGAAATCAAGCAGAAACCTCTTGAGTGGTTATTCGTATTAAGACCACAACAAACAATTTGGACAGTAACTATAGATGTGTTTCTGTGTAAGAGATTAAATGATTCAACTAAGCCAGCATGCCTTAGCTTTCGTTATATTCTTTCCACAATTCCAAAATTCAGATATATCTAGGAATGCCTTGAGAAATCTAGAAAGAAGTCAACATAAATATTTAATTCAACAGATGTATGAGAGCTGCCATTGTTTTAAAGATGAGTAAAACCCAGTTCCTGTCTTGAAGTAAAAACAGTCCAGAAAGGAAACTTACATAAATACTACACTTCCTAAGAACAAAAACAAAACCAAACAAATAGAAACTGAAAATCAAGGTGCAACCATCTGGGGGATGGACACACTTGAAGCTCTGACTTGGGTGGGGCAAAGGCAATATATGTCACCTAAACATTTGTACCCCCGTAATAGGCTGAAATAAAAAGTATCATAAAAAGTATAAAGTGCTTTGAGATGGAGGCAGAGTGGTTTAAAGGAGGAAGAATCCACCTGGTGATTGGAGAGATTAGAGTAGATAAATCTTGAGGGTAAAGTTGAATTTCTATTGCAGAAGGTAGGAGGAAGGTTGTCATTCCAAAGAGAAATCAAAAGCAATGACCCAGCACATTCAGGTATTTTAAAAAAATGTGCAA
>JAQIFY010002806.1:0-13048 GCA_028533085.1 Varecia variegata | reverse complement strand
TTCCAGGGGTTCTGGAAGGAGGCTGTCGGGGACGGAGAAAGCCCTGCCCCAAGCACAAGGCAGGGCCGGGGCTGCCGGGCCTTGCTCGCTGGGAGCCCCGGCCTGCCTGCACCCGGCCCGGTGGGAGCCGAGGGCGACTGTCCCCGCAGGGAGTGCTGCCGAAGGCGCCCTAACCCCTGGCGGGCTGTCCGAGCCTCTCCGCGTCCCACCGCGAGTGTGGGGCGAAGATGTGCCCCACCTCCTGCCCGCCGAGCGCGGGGCCCCAGACCGACCCCGGCTTCGGCCCTGGTGACCCAGCGAGCCCCCGCCAGCGCCAGTGTTGTCTGGGCTTTTCTGGGGCCACTGCACAGGGCCAAGGCCCAGGCCGTGAGCACGGTTTCAAGGTCAGGACGACATCGTGCCACCCGGGACATCCTGCCGCCGGTGAACAGCTTCCCCTCCCGGGATTAAAGTCACAGCAGCACCCGCTGCCTTACCTGGGGACCGGCGACCGAGCGCGCGGCTTTGCGACAGGGTCCTGACGGTCCCTTCTGCATCCCGCGCCCCGCCGCCCACCTTCTCCCGGGAGGAGGTCGACACGGCTCCGCACGTAACGGCGTATGAACGAGAGCGCCAGAACGTAAGGACGTAAGAACGCAAAAACGTGAGAACGGGGGAACGCAAGAGCTCCTCCCGGCCCCTCCATCTTCCCGGGCCGCGTCTGCGCCCTGGGGGCCTCCTTCCCAACCCCCCCCAGCCCCCTCCCCCCAGCCCCCCCAGCCCCCTCCCCCACGCGGCCGCTGCCCCGCGACCCCGCCCGCCACCGCCTCACCTGTGCCCGCCGCTCGCCCTGACACGGCTCCTCCCGGGCCCTCCCGCCCAGCACGGCTGCTCTCTGGGACAGACACTGGTTTTCCTTCTTCTGGAACTTTCCTGCCGGCATCCTCGGCTGGAGCCGCTACTTCCCTTTCCCGTAGCTCGGGCGGGATTTAGGACGCGGCCCCACGTGAGGGACCCTGCTCTGTCCCGGGCACAGCCCGCTGCCCGCCGCGCCGCGCCCAGGTGCGGAGCCTCGAGCCAGCAGAGCATACGTTCACGCGGGGCTCCGGTGACCCTGAGGGCACGCGGTTAACGTAGAGCCCCGCGTCCCCACCTGCCCTGCCGTCAGCCTGACCCCGCGCTCCGCCCCCGCGCCGCGCGTCCTCAGGTCAAGGCTGCCTGGAATCCTGGCCTCACACAGGTGTGCTCCGGCCCGGCCTCACAGGCCTGAGTCTAACTCCAGGTCAACGGTTCGGGCGTCAGGTGGGCAGCGCCCCTGAGCCCCGTGGCCAGGTGACCCATGCCGGACCCGCCCGCACCTTCTTTCCAATCAGCTGTCTGCCCACGAGCACACTGCTACCAGCCAAGACGCCCGTGTCCTTCCCCAGAGGCTCAGCGTCCACCGGCATTAGGACCGGAGGACGTTCATGGATGGGGACATGAGGAACTTGCGTGCCACTCTGGCCTGTGCCTCGCCAGCCAAGCCCCGGGCGGTGCCACCTGGGCCCAAATCCCTGCTCCGACAGGAGCAAGCTGCTGACCCTCATGTGTCCTCGTGTCACAGCCTAGTGGCAGCGCTTGGTTCACAGGGCGGCTGTGAGGAGGAAGCGGAAGAAGACGGCAGAGCTCTCCGCGGGCACTTTACAGTCCCTGCTCAGCACACACCAGCTGCTGGCCCTGCCACCTCCCGAGGCCGTTACAAATGAAGGACTCTCGCTGCCCCTACCCCACCGACCTCCCCGTGCCAGGCGCTCAGGGTCACCCTGCCTCCCCCGGCTCATGGGCATGCTCACCCGCTCCGTACAGCGCTCAAGGGCTCCCCGTGTGTCCTGGCCCGGCAGCCTCCTCTCCTGGGCACCTGCCGCTCACCTGGTGGACGGCAGCCTCCTCAGGGCCCCCTCTGCCCTGCCCACCAACCCATCCTTAAAGCCACCAAAATGCAGCCCTGTGGGCCCCACACTGGTGGTGTCTCGTTTTCCTTGCACCCTTTGGCTCTGGGCAGTGGCTCCCCCTTCCCTGGTACCTGCTCTCCTGTGTCCTGAAGGTCACCTAATGCTGCGTCCCCACCACTGCCTGCAACCCTAAGGGCAGGTGGTGGTCCCGGGTGCTGCTGTGCCCCCAGCCCCCTGGTGGCCGTGCATGCGTGCGGCCGGAGCAGTTCTGGGAACGTGGGAGAGGATGGGTGACGCCCACTGTCTCCTAAGCTGAGCGCACTCTGCCAGGACGGAGGGTGCCCCAGGAATCTGCGACTCCAGAACTCCTTCCTCCCTGTGTTTTGCAACTCACACCCCTGTGCTACCTGCAGGCCTGCTCTGATGAGATGCACGTGTGGAATGTTCTAGAAAGTCATTCCAGGCACAGAGGCCCACCCACCCCTCCGCAGAGCCTCTCCTCTGAACGCAGGGCGGCTCAGCAGAGCCCTGGCTGCTCTTCCCGTTTTCCTGGAGACTGACAGGAGGTTTGGGCGTCAGCCTCCGTGCCTGCCCCCCAGAGCTGTCTCCTCCCAGGGGTGGCGTCCCTGCCCCTGCACGAGCCTCTCAGGCACAGGTCACTCAGCAAGAGTGGCCCGGGTGCATCTCCCTGCCCCAGGGCACAGAGGGCTCTGAGGACATTTCTGCCAGCCCCAGCTCAGTGACCACAGAAGGTTCCAGGACACAAGGGAGGACTGAGTCTCGTGTGGACAGCAACATTGCTACTTTGAGAGGGTGCTCACTTCCAGCACAGAGAGGGAACGCTGCCCCGAGTCCCCCGACAGGCCAGCGACGTGCACGGTGCCCTGGACACGCCCTGCCCACCCTGAGCCCCACCTCACCTCCCACCCCAGCCCCTCACAGGTCCCCCAGGCAAAGGCCTCTAGCTGTCCCCTCTGGGGACCCAGGCTCTCGCAGAGGCAGCCCTCGCCTGGCCCCCGGCAGATGTCCTCCTGCCGTGCCCTGCCTGGCACCTCTGCATCCCCCTCCCAGTTGTCACTCTGGCCTGGGGCCACCTGGTTCACTGTCCTGCCCTCAGCAAAGGCCAGGTCAATAGGCTGCCGCCTGCACGCAGAGTCTCGCAGGCCCACAGGACTGGGCCCTGAGGGTCCCTCTAGGCCAGAGGGCAGCAGGTGCTGCCCCGGCCCCCACACTGCCCAGGTCAGAGCCACCCAAGCTGGGATCAGACCGCGGAGCTCGTTGGAGGCACCATGAGGCCCAGAGATGCTGGGTGTGGAAAAGTCTATGGCAGGGCAGGGGCAGAGCCAGCGCACCCTGCCATTGTTCCTGGGCACCCGGGCTGTCCCTGGAGAATACCAGTGGCTGTGGCAGGCAGCTGGGCTCCTCCAGCCTGGGAGAGCCACGCCTACACCGTCCAGCCGGGACCGGAACTTGGTCTCGGGATGGAGAATCCAGAGCCACGCCAGCTGCTGGCTGTGCCCCCTGCCTGCACCACGTGTCCCAGCTGGCACTCGCTGCAGACGGGAGACTGTGGGGGCCGAGGACGGGCTGTGTGCTTCCTTACCGGGAATGACTGGAAGAGCTGGAAGGAGCCCAGCAGCCACACGTACAGGCGCGAGTGCACCCGGGTGGACGTGCCGTTGAAGGTGTTGGCCACCGCCAGGAACGAGTAGGGCCCCACGGTGAAGAACTCCCAGTCGTAGGCACCGGACGTGGGGATGGTCTGGTTGGTCTCAAAGAGGCGGGTGGCCGGGTTCCACTTGTAGATGACGCTGTCGATGTTGTGGTTGTCACCTGGAACCCAGGGCTGCGTTGGGGAGGGGATACGGACTTCCTCGGCCCCACCATGACCCCGAGGAACCAGAGCGCACCCCACAGCCCTGCCCTGAGTCCCCCCACAGACCAGTGACGTGCACACTGCTAGGGACATGCCCTGCCCACCCTGAGCTCCACCTTCTCACCTCCCATCCCCGCCCCCCACGGGACCCCCAACGCTGGGCCTTCATAGCGCACTCCCGAGTGAACTCTCAGACTCCCAGCGCCTTCCGGACGGCTCCGCGCCCCCACTGTGGCCTGCTGGTGTGGTGGAGGTGGGACCCCACTGTGTCCCCAGCCACACTGCCACCCTCCCCAGTCCCCTTCTCTCTCACTCTCTCCCCAGGTCAGACCCTCCCACATGCTGTTCCCATGGTGATCCGCGGGGGCCGTCCCGTGGGGTGCACGGGTTTTTGGCCTGACTGGGGGCTGTACACGCAGGCCAGGGCTGAGCCGTGGAGCCTGGGGACGCCTGAGTCAGAGCTGTCCTTGTAGGGGGGCTGCCACCTCAGACCCAGTCTAGCCCCCCGGGCTCCAGAATGGGAAGGACTGGCTGGTGGCCACTCAGGGCAGGGGGCTGACCCCGGAACCAGGCTTCCAGCCCCCCTGGGCCCGCACCCAACCCCCCGCTGGTGTGCCAAGCTCGTGTTCAGAACGGCTGAGCCTGTTCTCAGGGAAACAAGGTCATTGACGACTTCTCCAGACCCACGTCCTCTGCTCACCGGCGCCCAGCCATGCTGGCACTCCTGTGACTGCCCCGCCGGCTACTCAGATACCCGACCTCGAGGTATGAGCCAGACTCCCACACAGGGAGGGGACGCCGGCCGGCAGAGTCTGCAGGACTCGGGGCCCGGTTTCCGTGGCGGCTCCCCTGCAGGCAGGTCCTGCACAGGACAGCCCACCGCCTCCCTCCCCAGACAGGTGGTGGGGCGGGGTGCCGTGCCACCTGCGCTGTCCCTTGCACACAGCTGCCCACTGAGCCCCAGGGAGCGGGCCGGGTGTGATTCGTTATTTTTAACGAGACGGAAAGTCACCGTGCATGAAGGCCTACTCCACCCTGGAATGGCTTCCTTCTGGGTCGAAGGCCGCACCTGCCCTACCTTCCCGGTGGTTGGCCACCGCCAGGAAGTGCTCCCCGTGCACCTCGAAGGCCTCCCAGTCCCGGGCACTGTGGGTGGCGATCCTCTGGTACGGCGCGAACTTCAGCTTTCTGTGGCTCCACTTGTAAATGACAGAGAACTCCTGACCCTTCTTGTTTGGCTCAAAGTTAGCCACAGCCAGGAAGATCTGAAAGAGAGTGACCAGGGCAACTCGCTCTGGGGTCGGGGCCGGGCGCTGGCGTGCGATTGTGAACGTCAGTGTCTCCCTGCAAGTCCACGCTCTGGCTCGGTGGCGCAGGGACCCGGCCAAGCCCACCCTCCAGCACTGACCGCTGCAGGGGGCGGGGAGCCGGTGGCGGCTGATGGTGACCAGATCTGGCCATGAAGTCCTTTAAAAACATCCATATACGTCAGCCCATTATTTCCACTTCTGTCACTGCCTAAAGGCACAAAATGATACAAAACAAAAAACTCCCAAACTCAGGAAAAGCTTTATGCACAAAAATGTTCTCATAGTGTGATGAGTAGAAAAAAATCCCTTGATGACCTGCTCTCCTCGTCAGGCCAAGACAGGCCAAGGTGCCAAACGTGGGAACTACGTCACTGTGCACCCGTGTGACATGACCAGGGCTCACTGTGGCAGTTGCGTGATTACAGCAGGACAGCGTGGTGTCTAGTTCACGCACAGCGTGTGCAGGCAAGTGTGCCAAATGAAGCCATGTATTTTCTTAGGTGATGAGACAAATATTTTCTCCTTGTTTTTCTGAATTTCCCAATTTTTGTTTGATGTAACGTTAGCATTTTTTATAATGGAAAAATAAAAACTGGCCAGGCACGGTGGCTCATGCCTATAATCCCAACACTTTGGGAGGCCAAAGCAGGAGGATTACTTGAGCCTAGGAGTTCAAGACCAGCCTGGACAACATAGCAAAAACCCATCTCAACAAAAGCTTAATAAAAATATTAGCTGGGCATGGTGGCACCTGTACTCCCAGCTACTCTGGATGCTGAGGCAGGAGGATCCCTCAAGCCCAGGAGTTGGAGGTTGCGGTGAGCTAGGATGATGCCACTGCACTCTAGCCAGGGCAAAAGAGCAAGACCCTGTCTTCAAAAAAATAAAAACTTTAAAATGTCAACAATCCCCCCCAACAAAAAAAAAGCTGTTCATTCCCCACACTGGACGTGGACGCAGCAGGGGCCGTGGTGGGCTGCGAGTGGCAGGAGCGCGGGGGTCGTGTCTGGCATCGAGTGAGAGCCTGGCCGTGCTCCGCACACCTTGGAGGAGGGAATATTTGGGAAATGT
Organism: Varecia variegata; assembly: GCA_028533085.1. Taxonomy (NCBI): domain Eukaryota; kingdom Metazoa; phylum Chordata; class Mammalia; order Primates; family Lemuridae; genus Varecia; species Varecia variegata. Next base: position 6,881 of record JAQIFY010002806.1, on the reverse strand, counting down.
TCACGAGGCGTCTCTAGGACTCTGCCGTCCGGAGTCCAGGCTGCGCAGAAAATCTCCTTCCCTGGGCAACGCCGACGCCTCTCTCAGACCCAGCCCCGCCGCCCCGTGCTCGGCCCCGCCCGACTGGAAGGGGCGTCCTGCTCGGCCCCGCCCCGGCCGGCTGTCTGGACATGGTGTGTCCCGAGTGTTTGTGAAATGAGCAAAGGAAGGATCTGGAATGTAGATCTATTTTCATTCTGAAATGACTTCTGCATTGTTGATTGGCTCAAGTAACTGTGATCCGCAGGTTTTAACTTTGCTAGGGATGGGTCTGCACAGAACTGGTCCGCGGCTTGGAAATGACCCGGTCTTCTACCTGGTGGGGCCTGCAGACGTTCTCAGCGTCACACTCTGGGTGTAGAGTTGTAGCTGACGCATGAGACTCTGAGAGCCTTTTACAACCCAAACAAGGGCTTGGAACCACGAGAAACATTCGACCTACAGGAGGAGCCCCAACCGTTGGACTCCGGGTTTCTCCAAGGGAGAAAGGATGGGGAAGACCCGGAACGCAGACTTGCCTTTCTCCCGATGGTGAAGTGTCGCCAGGACTGTGCCTGGTGCGTGCGGAGGCTCTGGAACGAGGCAAACTTGCCGTCCGTCCACTTGTAGATGGCGGACGTGGCCTTCCGATTGGCAGTGGCGGCAAAGAGCCCCACCCCGGGGATGCGGAACACCTCGATGCCCAGGGTCTCCGAGCTGGTGAACAGGTCCTGGTGCTGCTGCACGTAGTCCAGTCTCTCTCTGGCTGTGACAGACACAGTGCAACTCGTTAGCGCGGCCAGGAGCGGAAGCCCCACCCATCGATCGCTGGGAGCGCGACCCCCAGGGCCCTGGGCCTCGACCCCCGAAGCCTCAGCCTCGGGCGTGGGTTTTCACGACGGCGGTTTGCCTGGAGCCTCCTGTCGCCCTCCCAGAACAGTCTGTCGGGGGGGCCGCCCGTGTCTGCGGGGGCTTCATGGCCTGCGCAGCCCCCATGACACTAACAGCGTGAAAGTCAGACATCCCGCCCTCACAACAGTGTCCCCAAGGCTCACTGCTCTGCGACAAGCGCGCCCTGGACAGAGCGAAACAGAGCAGAGCCAACGGCTTGCGGGTGCTCAGCTGGACCTGTCCCATCCTGTCCCCTGTGGACGCCAGGCTGGAGCGTCCCCCACAACCTGTGCCCACCTTCCCGCACGTGGGGACGGACCGTGGAAAGGACGTGCTGGAAAACGTGACACTCCCAGATTCTCGTGTCTCATCCCTGCTCCCGGGTGGGGAGGTGGGGGCGGAGGAAGGTCACGGGAGGCCTGTTCACCTGCCGCGCCCACGACCCCTCCCTGTGGGTGGGCAGAGGTCCCGAGAGATTTCCACCCTGCCGCCGTGTCGTGACCAGGAGGCTTTGCCTTTCCAAATTGCACACGCTCATGGCTGCTTAGGGGTCACTTCCCGTCCTGCACAACACCGGCTCTCAGGACGGGCCATGGCGGAAGACACTCGGGTCCAGGGAGGACAGTGTCCTGCCTGCCGCTTGCTCCCAGGTGTCACGACCCACGGTCCCTCTCACTCTCAGAAGTGCCCCCACCTGGATGACCAAGCATGTGGTCATCTAGAGGTGGCCGTGGCCGTTTGACCTTTCATAACCCCCTCCCCTAGGCGTGACGTGACAGCGCTGCCCGTGTGTTCAGTGTCATGGAGCGCCAGTGTCCCAAGACCCCAGGCCCTGCCTCACCTGCTAACACGGAGACCCACTCGTTGCCGACACACAGATACAGCCCCTTCCTGCTGGCGTCAAACCAGAACTGGGCGTCTTCCACCTTGGTACATGGCGGCCGGGACCCCAGCGTCACTTTCAGGTCAGTTTCTGAGGGGAGACGGGGAAAGTGAGTGTCCAGGGTCAGTGCCCGGGGGAAGATGGTGCAGCTCCGCCTGTGCCTCTGCATGACAGCCCCAAGGGACCCTGCAGACGTCTGGGCACAGGGGACAGCCCTCTCGCACTGACTGCGCGTGACATCATGAGGGCCGGTGTGCTTGAGGTGGGGGCTCCCCTCATTGTTCCCACACACGGTGAGGCTTGGGGGGCTCTGCTGTCCCCCCACCTCACCTCCTTCAGGAGCAGTAGGGGGTGCGGAGGTGGGGGACAGATTCCCCACGGCAGGGGTGTGGTTTAAACAAGCAGCCTCGACTCCACACTGAGAGGAAGCAAACCTGGCTGGCGGGGTCGTGGAAAACAGGTGTGCGTCCAGGGTCGGCCACCTGGGCGGCTGACATGTGCGTGACTGCGGTGGGGGCGGCCCCCAGCTGCCCTGGGAGGCAACACCGGCAGTGGTGGACATCAGAGAAGGCTCGGGGAAAGGGAGGCTTCCCAAAGCTGCCGGGGCCCAGCACGGGGCTGCTCGGAGGGAAGAGTGGACAGGGCTGGCCTGTCTGATGGCGCTGCCTGCCTCCCGGTTTGGGCCCCGAGTGTCTTCTGTCATTGTACAGCCTCGAGAGGAGCGACTGCACAGTGCAGGGGACAGGAGGAGAGGGAGCCTTGTTTGTCGCCCACGTCTGCCCTCCGTGTGGGGCAGTGGCCTCGCCTACTAACCATAGGGATACGGCAGCACCTCGTTATCTTCCGGCTTCCCGGGGAGGGGCTGCAGAACCCGTGGGATGGACAGCACAGCCAGCTGGGCGTTCCTGCTGGGACACAGCCTCAGGGTGGCGTCTGAGCCTGGCAGCAGGACCAGCTGCCTCACCAGGCCCTGCAGAGAGAGGGACAGCTCCTAAGACCGGCTGCAGGAGGGCGTGGGAGGGAGGGGTGGATGGGTTGAACCTCTGCCGAGCCAGGAGAGCAGTGTCTACGTGCTGGGTACGGGGGCCCTGGGCGCAGTGGTGGAGACCATACACCTTCTGCGGTAATTAAACCACAGAAGAGAGTTTCATGTGGGCTAACTTAAAGTGACTGGCTACACTGCTCATCCACCACCTCTCCCTCCATCCACCTGCCCATCTGTCCATCAACCATCTATCCGTCTGTCCATCCATCCAACAACCCATCCATCTGTCCATCAACCATCTATCCATCTGTCCGTCAGTCCATCTACCTGCCCATCTGTGCATCCATCTGTCCATCAACCATCCATCCATCTGTCCATCCATCCATCTGCCCACCTATCCATCCATCTGTCTGTCAGTCCATTTACCTGCCCATCTGTGCATCCATCTGTCCATCAACCATCCATCCATCCATCTGCCCATCCATCCATCCCTCCCTCCCTCCCTCCCTCTGCCACCATCTGTCCAAGCATGCCATCAGTAAATACTCACAGGGCACCTATGCCCTGTGCAGGTGGAAGTGTCAGGCATGGTTCCAGCCACTGTGGACACAGCAGCACAGGGAGCAAAAGCCACACCCTCATGGAATGAGGTCCCGCCACACTCGAGTGGGGAGACAGGCGCGGGCAGACACTGGGCTGGTCTGAGGGTGGTCAGTGCTACTGAGAAGTCAATACAGGGGAAGGGGCCCCAGGGCTGGTGCAGCAGCATCTCGGAGTGGTGGGGCAGGCCTCCAAGTAGAGGACACTTGGGCAGGGCCCGGGGGTGTCAGGGAAGAGGCTGCCAGGAGCAGGAAACAGCAAGTGCAAAGGCCCAGTGGCAGAGACCCCACAGCCTTCGTGCCCATCATTCCCAGTTAGCACCTGTGAGACTCTGTTACACTACAGCATCGAGATGACGGGCTGGGGGACAGCCGCACCCTGCCAGCGCTGACTTACCGTGAACAGGCCCTTGCTTCTCCTCCGGCTGCCAACGAAGAACCGAGCTCCTCCCACTGACAGGGTGGCCGGGAAGGGCACGTCAGCCATTCTGAAACAAGGGGGGACAGTTTTAGGGCCACAGGAGAGAAGGCTGTACCCTGTTTACCTACAGAAGGCAAGGGAGTGAGCCCCTCGTGAGACGTGAGTGGCGTCCTGGGCTGCTGTGACAAAGCACCACACAGGGGAGGTTTAAACAGCAAAAATTTATCCTCTCACAATGTCGGAGGCCAGGACTCAGAGCAAGGAGTGGCAGGGCCACACGTCCGCTGGAGGCTCTACAGGAGGGTTCTGCAGCTTCAGGTGTTCCTTGTGGCTACGTCACTCCAGTCTCTGCCTCTGTCTGCTCGGCCTGCTCCCTTTGTCTCCTTACAGGGACGCCAGTCGTACTGGAACAGAGCACACCTTCCTCCGGTGTGACCTTATCTTGACTTGATTATATCTGCAGAGACCCAGTTTCCACGTGAGGTCGCATCCACAGGTACTGGGGGGCCGGCAGTGGGGGGAGCACTTCACCCCAGGACAAGGGTCCTTTGCAAACGCGTGTGGTGACATGATGGTTGTTCTCCTGCATCCCAGGGCACAGCTGCAGACACTTCCACCTGCACAGGTCCTCTGGGCCCTCCACTGAGCTCCGGCCCGTCACCCAGCCTGGGGACGTGGACAGACGGCTTCAGGGCAGGAGGTCACTGGTGACCCATGAGGAGGAGTGATCTTGATGTGCGAGTGCAGGGTGAACTCTGGGGGTGGGGCAGGGTGGGCACCCAAGGGAGGGGATGAGGTGGCTAGACCCCCTGGGCAGAAAAGCAGGGGTGCCCTCATGGCTAGCTTCAGCCACAATGCCACTGTCCTCTTGTAAAGCACCTGCTCCTTCTAGAGCTTTCCACCTGGCTGCAGCTGGCCATGGTGAGGTCAGCTCCTGCCCTCCTGTCCCAGAAGGCCCGTCCTTTGCACACAGCTCGGCCTCTGCTAGACTCCAGGCTTCTGGCCCCCCGAGCCCTGGCCCACACCCCCGTGGCAGCCTGCAGGGCCTCTGAAACCCATGTGCCTAAATCCTTCCTTGGTGACAAGCAGCCGCAGTCCCCGGGTGCTGCCTCCCGAGGCCTGGCCTCCTGCGTCCTCCCACACCACAGAGCTGTGGCGGCTGACCCTCCGTCGGAGGCTTTCTCCAGGGAGCCTCGGGTGGTGCCAGGGCTGAGTCTGACTGGCCAGCCAAGGGCAGAGTGAGCCTGGGGACGTAGGCGTGGCTGTCCCTGCAGGGCCGGGAGCACAGAGCTGCCCCCAGCCAGGCATTAGCCCGTGGGTTCACAGCCCTGCCCCTGTCCCGCTCCTCCTGGAGAACCAAGTGCCACAGTTCAATCGGTCTGGAAAGCCTCACTCCCCTCTGTCTTCTCCCGGAAGTCACTCTTGAAACCATTTGGGGACACTGCTAATCGTCATGCTCTGGGTCCTAAATGCTCCCTTTCTCCTGACGGGCCAGGCCAAGGTTTGTGTGGGTCACAGGTGCTGCCGGTCGCCCCTCCTCGATGCTCAGGTCAACCCAGAAGCCAGCGATGTTGGTGTCCGGCCAGACCCACCTTCCTCGTGCTGGTGGGGGGCTCTTGCGGGCTCGCGTTCCTTGTGGGCAGCACAACGTCCCCCCGCGAGGCCCCTTCGGCTGGAGGGCAGCCAGTGCAGCAGGGCCCACGGCCCTCGGCCCTCGTAAGCGCTCTGAGTGCTCTGGGCTGTGCTGGCAGGGGTTGTGACCGGAGTGTTTAAGGGTATCAAGGTTAAGAATCTTTTTATCATGAAATAGGCGTCATAACAACTTAACAGAGAAGGATTCTGACTTTGAGAAGTAGTATTTGGGATAATAATCGATTTAATATGAACTGAATCATTTGTGATTGCAGAGAATGAATCTCCAGCCCCACTGGGCAACAAGAGGTGGTACGGCATGGTGACGGCCAGCTGGCAGGGTGGTGGCCCTGATTCTGCGGTCCAGCAGACCTGCCCTCGGGCTGCGGACATCAGGCGCAGCAAGGATGGCAGTGAGTCAGGCCCCTGGTTGTGTCCACCGAGAGATTAAGGATTATTTTACACACTCCTTTGGGTTTTTGTGAATGTTTACCCATTTTCCTTCTCGTCTCGTGTCAGCTCGTTCCCCGCCCCCCCCCCCAATTCTTTACGATCCTGGGTCCCGCGGTGGCTCTGGTGAAGCGGAGGGCGCCAAGCAATGCGGCACCGGCCAGGTCCCGGTCTCCGCTGCTTCTAGCAGTCGGGAGCCTGCGTGGCATCCTCACCCTTGCCGGGCTCTAAGCCACTGATACTCGGAGTGTGGCAGGTGTTGTCTTAGGTGTGCAGGAAAATTACAGTCTCGACCATGGTACGTGCGTGGCATGTGTGTTACCCACAGGGGCAGGAGGATCTCTTAGCCACTGGCCCGGATGACCTTGCAGCCCGGACCCCAGGTGGCAATGTCCCCTCTGGGTTCTGCCCCGCGTCCACTCCAGCCCACACCGCGTGCCCTGCCCTGGCTGCACCAGGTCCCTGAGCCTCACCCTAGCCCACAGTGGCCCTCGGAGGACAGCGGAGGCGTCTGACTCTGCCGTGGCCAGCCCGAGCCGGACCCGCGTGGTGACCTGCGCGGCAACAGCCCACCCCCTGGGCCCGCGGCCACGTGAGGTGGGCAGCCCTCCCTCCCTGCCCAGGTACATACAGGTGCAGCGGGACGCCGCAGTCCACGCTGAGCGAGAAGGACGCTCCGGACACGGCGAGGACCAGCGTGTGCCACCGGCCATCCGTGGGGGTCGCGCTGCGGAAGGACACGCGCGTCTGCCAGGCGCCCGCCGCGTCCTCGCGGAGGAACAGCAGGTGCAGCTGCGTGGGCGAGTAGCGCAGGCCGAGCAGCAGCGCGTCGCTGTCCTCTGCTACCAGCGTCAGCAGGTACTCGTTCTTCTGCGGGGCAGACAGCAAAGCTCAGGGACGACAGGGCGGGGCCAATAGGTGGGCGGGGCTGGTGAGGGGGCGGGGCTAACAGAGAGGGGCGCGGCTGCCTGAGGGGTCGGGGCCAACAAAGGAGGTGGTGAG
>JAQIFY010002805.1:0-13048 GCA_028533085.1 Varecia variegata | reverse complement strand
AAAAATTCCAGAGAATAATCTTTGTAAAATTATTTCCTAGATAATATTTGGACTGAAACACTTTGGACTTTAAAAAGTTGAATAAATACAAAATTTCTGTATTATCTCAGAGTGCCTCTGACAAGGTTGGTTGTATTGATAGTACTTTTCAACTTTGCTATTTGTTCAATAATAAGTAATTTCACAGTATGGTTATTTGCTCTAAATTCCTGCTTTTAACAATAAAATCAATCCACAGAACATTTTTTTCTTATTGGAAAATAAATATCCTGGTAATACATGATTAGTTGATCTAGGATCATTCTAGGTCACAGCACAGTTTTATTTCTAAGGGTAGCAGATGGGCCTGAATATCACACAATATTTTATTTTATTTACTTCAACTTTCTTTATGTCCTACACCAGGAAGTTTGTGCAGAAAAATACTATTCACACCAATATATTTAGTTACAAAGTACAGTCCTTGTCATGACTTCAGTCCACTTAAATATTCATTTGTTTACATGGCCAAAGAAACATTATAACCTTCAGAAAATAATAGGCTGATAATAAATTTGCCAATTGATATTTTTCCTCTATTCCCTCTGTTTATTGAATTCTGACATTAAAGAAAAGGATTTTTTATTTCAGATTTTGTTTGATGTTTTCTTTCAATTCATGTATCCATCACTTTTTTAAAGTCATGAAGAAAATTCTTTAATGTTATAGTACTTTAAATCTGTACTGGCAGACCATTTGAATATATTTTATTTCTCTACAATTGCAGGTTTATGTTTAATTTCTCAAAGAAAAAGGGATCATATCAACTTTTGAATCCTATAAGCTATTAATTATTTTTTCTTTTGGGTAAAGACAATCTTACAGCACTGGCATAGGTGTGTTGTACCTTCACTAATAGAGAAGTTACATTTCTACCTCTCCATGCCTTTATTTCTGTTTTTTTTTTTCTCATTGTTAAAGTTAGGCTGTTTTTCTTTTCATCAGTTGATAGCAATTCAAACTTGCAAAATTGTCATTCTGGCTTAATAGAATTTTCACATTGATTTCATGTTGTCAACTTTAAGTTTGAATCCTGATTTTGTGATTCAACTAAATGCAATAATCTTATCTGAGAGACCTCGTAACTAAGTCATGTTCTATAATAGATTATTGTCACCATCAATTCAAAGAAAAATTAGTAGTAAGTATAATTTTGCCTATAAAATCAAAGGAAAATATTTATATATCAAACAAAATGTATTTCACACAAATTATGGAAGGCTGCAATAAAACAACTTTGGGATATGCATGGTAATGGTGAAAACACAGGATTCTTAGGTACTATGCCCTATTTAGCAAGAAGAGCTGGCAGTCATGCTGGAAACATAGATGAGTTCCATTAGGGAGTCAGGAAAGGGGTCAGTGGGTATTCTGCTTCTGTGACATCAGCTGACCATACTTGTTAGCCAGGCCCTGATATGCTCTGGCTGACATAAGCTGTGGTAATTACAATAAATGTTCACATTTGTAGAGTAGCAGATAAAAAGAAACAACAGCCATAAATTCGATATAATCTGGTAGTCAAGCCCTATGAAAACACTGACCAGGTACCTGAAGGTCAAGAAAGTTGCAATAAAATGAATTTGCCGGCCAGGTGCAGTGGCTCACGCCTGTAATCCTAACACTCTGGGAGGCCGAGGCGGAGGGTTGCTCGAGGTTAGGAGTTCGAGACCAGCCTGAGCAAGAGCGAGACCCCATTTCTACTATAAATACAAAGAAATTAGCCAAACAACCACAAAAAAAAAAAGTAGAAAAAATTAGCCGGGCATGGTGGCGCATGCCTGTAGTCCCAGCTACCTGGGAGGCTGAGGCAGGAGGATTGCTTGAACCCAGGAGTATGAGGTTGCTGTGAGCTAGGCTGACACCACGGCACTCTAGCCTGGGCAACAGAGTGAGACTCTGTCTCAAAAAAAAAAAAAAAAAAAAATGAATTTGCCAGTAGAGTTTTGAAATAAAAAGTCGTAAAATATATGACATTTAGAAAAATAAAAAAGTGTGCTTTGCTGAGTATAATATATTTTGGAATGTAATGGAGCACTAAATGAAACTAATATATGGATAAAAATATAATCACTAGACTATGAATGAGAGCAGATAACTCCGAGATTGTGGTAAGAGGCTCTTGGCTTTCCCTTTTCCCCTTAAGAAGTTGACGCATAGCCTGAAAGGGAAACACTACTTTGAATCCCAGACTGCATTAATTATTTTCTCTATCTACAGGCTTATATCATCTAAAAATGTTAAAAAATGAGTATTAGTGAATTTATGAATGAATGATTATTTAATTACACTTGAATACAAGCATGAATGGATTATAAATTATTTGAAGTCAGTAATTTGAAGTAATTAAGGTCCAAGAGCTATTTCATTCAAGCTTATGATATTGGTTATATTGTTGCTATTCTATTTCTTTTCAAGGCTCATATTTTCTCCTACTTTTTTACATATTTATTTCCAGGAGGAGTCTGTCTTTAATTGCAAAAAGTGAGGTTAAGATTCATCTATTCATGAATTCACTGATTCAGTCATTCATTCAACAAACACTTTGAGGTTCTAGTGAGGTTTCAACCAGCCAGAATGTCATCAGGGCCTAGCTGAAAAGTAAGTTCACCTGATGTCTCAAAGGCAGAGTACCCTGCTGACATTTCCTGCCTCTGTAATGGAGCTTAGTTGTGTTTGCAGCCTACATGCCAGTTCCTCCCGCTAAATGGGGCATAGTCACCCCAGGACCTTGTTTCTTCAAGGGAAAAATGGAAAAAGCATAAAGGCAAGGTTCCAGACCTTGTTGAGCTTTCAATGTAGTATAGAAGATAGTTATGGATAGAAAACATAGTGTGCTCTCTCTCAGGGGGTTTAGTTGGTACTATACGAAGAAAGCAATGTGCTAAAGCCTGAAAGATGGATGAAAGGAGTTATCTTGTTGGGAAGACAGAAGTTGGGGTGGGACTCAGGAAAATATTCTAGGAAAAGGGGGACACATCACGATAGGAATTAATATTAATAATTATATATACTATTACCCTTTTATAGTTCATATTCTTATCATTATTATTTTTCTATAATAAATATATAAGTATATTATCATTTTACAGATTTCAAGGATATGGAATACTTGGACTAAAATATGGAAAATGTGCTCTTACTTCACTCACGAGTGATTGACAGGACTAAGAAGCTTGGCATATGTTGTTCTAGATCTCAAGTTAATGCTCTATATATGCACATTCAAATACATGTATACACATATATGCATATTTTAAATAAATAGGCTCATATTATACGCTCAGTCTGACTTAGTTTTTTGACATCACAGTGTATCTTGGGGCACTTCCCAGGAAAGCACACATAGGCAGCTGACCTTCCTAATGTCTGAATCATCTCGCATAATATTGCTTTGTCATACTTACATAACTAGTCTCTCAGAAGTGGGTATAGGTCAACTTTAAGATTTTTCTGTGATAAACAGGGTTGCCATGAATATTCTTAAACCTAAGCCTTTGAGTCCAAAGGTAGAATTAAAAATAGTTTATTTTCTGATATATACCACCAATCTAATTGTCCTCCAGAAAATGTTTTACTACTTTGTAGTCCTACCAGCAGTTATGTCACCAGATACTTTCTAATACCCCTGCTGACACTGGACATTTTCATACTTTTACACTGTTGACAGATGATTCTAGTAATAAAAATCTTTAGATATTTTCTATCTTATATAAATATGAGAGCTCAGATTCAAACACCTTTAGGAATCAAGCAAATAAAATAAACTTTTGAGTCAGGGTGGTAAAGAGCTTGGCAAATTGGAAAAAATATACTCTGACTACATTACATATTGAAATTTATACATTTCTGAAAATACTCTGATGACCAAGTGGAGAAAAACTGTGGCTTGAGGACCATTGATTTGAGACCTTAGGGAAGAAGTCATCAGTGGGAAGACAGACTGGCCCAGGCCTCCATCTTCCCCCAGTTCCACTGAGTTTCTGTCCTTCTTCTCCAGGTAGACTCAAGTTCAGTCCTTATCAATAGATAGACTTTGACATTTGTATATGAACATCCTGTTTTAAGGACCAGGTGTAAGAGATCATTTTCCATTACTTTAGCATGGGGTGAGTTATTTCATACTCTGTAGAAAAGAGATTTATCACAGTCAGAGTCAGAATGATAAAAGATAAAGCATTTGTAGGAAATTTGACATGTTTTCTATTTTCATGCTAAATATGTGCTTTTCTCCAATATCTCAGTTTTTAAAAAGCACTAATTATCTCTTTAGTGAAACCACGAATTTTAGGCTTTCACCTCATTTCCTAGTGTGTATATATATGTGTGTGTGTGTGTGTGTATATTTTATTTGACACATTGCTCAAATTTGTATAACTGGAGAGCTGTTCTAACCCATTAGGCAGGTGTCCTTTCTCTCTCTAGATTTCTGGTTTTGTATGATCTGCTCATATGGAGGGCCCATACAGATAAAGAAGACCTTGCTTTATCAAAAGGGCATGAAGAATTGCCACATCCCTCCCCCAGCTTTCATTTTGAGAAAAAGTACCTTTAGCACCTCATCCTAGTATTCATTATCTCACACCCCCATCCTCCAAATACCCTCACCTTATAACCTCAGGCCCTTAAGTTCTAGATAAAAATACCTTAATTTCCTATTGCTTCATGTCATTCACTAAACTAGAAGAGTATTATCAACTCCTCTTCTAACCTCACTTCATCTCTGAGTCCCAACTCATGTCCTTCTGCATCTTTGAATTTTCACACATCCATCTACAATCTGCTGCTTTGATTCATTATCTCAAAATTTGCTCCTCTTAACTGCACCTTCTAAATTGGTTTATTTAATTTCTCTCCACCAAACAGCAAGTGCTCATGTCACTCCCCAGTTCAGGAAACTCTAATGCCTCTCATCCTCTGCTTGGACCAGGTGTTCTCTTTCCCTTCTATTCCACTCTCTGTGTTTTATGACTACTCTTCTTCACGAGTACCGCAATAGCTTGAGCTTTGATCCATGTGTGTGTGAGAGAGAGTTTTACTCAACCTTTATATGAATGAGTTTGAAACACCAGTTCTGATAAATACTCTGTGTTTCAGGAAGCTGTTGTGATGGCATTGTAATAGATCAGTTGAAAGGACCCGGTTGACCTTACCAGATACATTGTAGTACTGATGACACTGTTCCCAAATGTACTGACAATTTGGTTGACCTGGATAATCCTATATGTTACCAAGAACTCCTCTTTTTCCTTTTGTTCTTTTTTTTTCTTTTTTGCATCATGACCTGATTTATTATAGTGAATTGAACTGTTTACCAAACTGTGAACTTTGTGAGCCACTGTTAAAATACGATTTTTTCATTAATTATTTTAAATTTGTAATTAATACATAATAATTGTACATGTTTACAGAGTAAAATATGATGTTTCAATGCATGTATACATTATATAATGGCCAAATCAAGGTAATTACCATATCCATCCCTTTAAACATTTATCATTTCTTTATAGTGACAACATTGAAAATCTTCTCTTCTAGCTATCTCGAAATACACACTACATTGTTCATTGCTATAATCACTCTACTCTGTAATAGAACACCAGAACTAATTCTTCCTGTCTAATTTATAACTTTGTACCTGTTGACCAACCTTTATCAGTTTTCCCCTCCTCCCTACACTCCCCAGCCTCTGATAACTATTACTCTATACTTCTGTGAAAGCAACATTTTTGATTCCACATATAAGTGAGATCATCTGGTGCTTGTCTTTCTGTGCCTGGCTTATTTCACTTAACATGATATCTTCCAGGTCCATCCATGTTGCTACAAATGACAGGATTAAGACAAAAAAAAAAAAAAGGTCTGGCAAGAATATAGAGAAAAAAGACCTCTTATACACTGTTGGTGGGAATGCAAATCAGTACAGACATTATGGAAAACATATGTAGGCTCCTAAAAAAAAGTTAAAAATAGAACTACCAGAAGATCCAAGTATCCCATTTTTGGGTATAAATCCAAAGGAAATGAAATCAGTGTATCGAAGAGATATCTGTACTCCAAAGCTTATTCAAGCACTATTCACAATAGCTAAGATAGGGAATCAAACTAAATGGCCATTTACAGATGAATGGATGAAGAAAATATGGTATGTATATTCGAAGGAATAGTATTTAGCCAAGAAACAGATTGACATACCGAGAATTTCTGTAAAGTTGTTCTGATGATTCAAAGGTCTGTATACATTTTAATAAACCTTTAGTTATTTTTAAATGACATTATCTTTGAACATCAATATGGTAGATTGTCCACTATGTTTGTCAACCTAAAAGAAGAAACTGAGGCAAAATTAATACAAGTGGGGAGTTTATTTGGGCCAAGTTTGAGGACTCCAGCCCAGGAGACCTAGATAAATATATGCTCTGATTAGCAGCAGTTACAAGTGGGTGTATTAAACAACAAAAAAAGAAAGGGCAGTTCTTAAGTTGTTTGCCAAGAATTTGTGCTAGTTCATTAAAATAACATAAGCTATTGATTGGCTTGCATTGTTCTTTGTATCACAAATTCCAAGAACATGAAGATAATGGGTGAATGTCACATTGTACAACTTGTCCTAACATTTTAGGTAATTTTTCAGCTAGTCTGGAAACTACAGAGAAGGAAGGAAGAAACAAAATGGCTTTAAACAATTACCCCTGACTTGGCTGCTGGGATGTGAGTGAAGTCTCATGCTCATGTCTCTTCAAGCCTGATAAATTTTGTATCCCTTACATTCCTCAGACTTCTCTGAGCCACTTTTTCTTTCTCAATGTAAAAGGCATGTGATTCTTAAAAATTTAGGAGACATTGCTTTTGACTTGTTGATATCCACATGGCTGAGAAATCAACTACATCAGTGACAGCTATCAGTCTGTCTGGCTCCTCACCCTTTGGCTATTGCTTACAGGGGACTCATCTGTGGCTTCTGAGAGTCATTTGCATTGCTAATGACAGGACGGATCCTCAAGGCAGCTCAAACCCTGATGGTTAGTCAGGTGTACACTGAGATGAACCAAAAATTTAACCAAATTTTAAATTCATAGAAAGGTAAAGTAAAAGAAGTCATCTATGTCCACTCAAAGAAAATGCCTTTTAATCTCTTTAATTCTGTAGTAAATAAACTCAGATATCTTCCAGAAAGTATTTAAGCAATATATGTTAGAAAGCCCAGCATTATTCATCCAACAATGTGTTCTACACCATCATGTGACTTCAAATCTAGAAGCCATAGGGAAACAACAATTAAGAGGCTGGCACTTTCATTACAAGGATACTTTTCTTCCACTACCATGGATTTCAAACCTGTAATAAACCAAACAGAGACCTGGATGCTCATCATTGTGAAAACAAAAAATACTAACCTGTCTGAGAGAGAAAAATTGAGATAGCTAATTATTAAATAGTCAGAGATTATTTGTTTTCCAGCAAATCAACATACTTGTTGTTCGACTAATTTAAACTCGTGTATACAATACTAAAGTTATAAAGTTAGATTGCAAAGAAAACTTTTGTAAAATAATTCATTGGTATACCCTAATCTCTTTGAGATTCAATCTAATATTTAGAAGAAGCCATAATCTATCAGTTCACAAGGGTTTATTCAGAAGATAACATCGGTGAGGCTATATACTGACTGAACATTATAGTCTCTGAAGAATTTTTTAAAAATGAAACACCCTTTATAAAATTAATAAAGAGTTGCAAGGTGGGAACTGTGGTAGGGGCCTGAACTCTGCAAAGGTACAAGCATATTTTTTTTTTAAAAAAAATAACCAGCCATTGTTTCCTACCTTGCTTTCCTATAATTGCTTACTATTTAGGAGTCACATAGCTGATGGTCATAAAGATTCTTAGCTTTCTTAATTGCCCCCATAGAAGACATCACCCTTGTGAAACCTGAGTCTGGTCTTTGAGATATCCTCTAGGCCCTGCATTCTAGTGGGCCAAATGACCCAACCAGACCAGTGGCCCATACCAAGGAACTGACTCAACTGGTCTTGAGATCCTAGGAACTGACTCAGCACAAGAAAACAATTTATACACCCGTATGATTTCACCCTGATCCCAACCAATCAGCAATAGTGATTCCCTAGCCTACTGCCCACCAAACTATCTTTAAAAATCCTGGCCCCAAAATTCTCTGGGAAAATTCTCTGAGAAATTTCCCTAGTCTTTTTGCTTGGTGCTCTGCAATATTAAATTCTTCTCTACTGCAACCTCTGCTGTCTTAATATATTGACTCTTTTCTGTGCAGTGGTAAATACATCCTCTTTGGGCAGTGACAAAAATATCTATTAATGGATTCTGCCACAAACCAATTTTTTTAAAAAATATGGTTTAGATCCACACATTATTTGTTGCTGTTGTTATTTTTTTTTAAATCTCCAAGTGTTTTTAATATGCAAGTAAGTTTTGGAAAAAGCACTGATCAAGGTTAGTAATTTTTTACAAGAGTAGACTTTGCAATGTTTTTTATTTATGGTATGTCATAACTGAATTGATTTGGAATTACACCAGGCTGACTGTTACAGAAACAAAGCAAATATCCTCAGCTAACATGAACTCCAGAAATAAGTAGTCCAGGGCTTAATTAGCAACTGCTCAAGTTAATTGATGCCATAGGGCCCCTTAACTTCCTCTTCAAACAATAGATTAGGTTCCTGTCCAGTCCCTGCTATTTTTACAGGAAGAAAAAGAGAAGAAATTAACAAGGAGGTAAGAAGATTTGCAGTATCAGAAAAACAATTTTTTTCCAGAAACCTCCAAACTGATTTAGTTCCTAGAACTTTAGCCACAAAAGAAGCTGAGAAAATTTGGGAGATAAATTACAATGATTTGTTTTTCTATTTTCATTAACAGCAGTATTATTCTTACCTTGCATCCACAAACTATGCACACCATTTTGATATTCTTGGTTGGCTTACAATATTATTTTCTTACACATCTAGAAGTCAGCAATGTTTCCATTAGAGAAATACATTGTTCATCTAAAAAGTTGGAAGATAACATGTATAAAATCTCTTTGGGGAACCATTTCCAAAAGAAGAATCATTTTCCATGAAAGTATGATAGATAATTTTCTTAATGGTACTGCCAAACATATGTGATAAAATTGTACTATCAAGAAAATTGCATAAATGTGATGTCCCATTAACCATCCTTTACAATTTGCTATTTGATCAATGCTCATGAAATTTATATTTTCCCTAGCCTGGAAAATCATCCCCCTCACTTATGACTATTTAAAAATTCACATGGTGTATACTGTCCTCTATTCTAAATCCAAAGAAAAAGAGTCCTATTTTAACCTTCTTTCAATTCAATTATAAATGTAATTTCTCTGGCCATGAGCTATATAATTACATGTTCATCCTTTGCCTTTCATTGTGTGATGAATCTCTTTGAGATGTTATTTCAAAAAAAAAAAAAAAAAGATATTAAGAGACAAACTTCCCAGACTGATGTGATCCACTTACAAATATTTATTTCACTTAGTAATGCAGAAGACTTGGAAAATACTTCAAATTTTTTCACTCCTTTCAATCAGGAGACATAAATCACACAGTAATTTGAAAAGGGAATGTTTACACTAAAGAATTGTTAACTATAATGGGATTTTCTATAAAGGAGTAAAGAGTACTCTGTATCCAAGGAAAAGCTATATCTCAAGGCTTGGATTCATCTCACTGGTAAAGGTATGATTGCAGACTAGTGCATGACGGAAGGTTGCTGGGGTAACCCAGGTCAGAGCTTTTTCACAGTTCTTGGCTAAATGTAATAAGAAAAACCCCTTCAGAGTGTAGAAGAGAAAATCTTAGATAGTACTGGCAAACAGGAAATACCTCTTTCTTTGAGTTGCTGGCGAGATGAGGCTAGGAGTCAACCACTGGAACACTTAAGCTCTCATGATAATTCACTAGCAATACACCACTCAATCCCTGTGGGAAGCCGTCTATGGAACTCCTACTGATAATGGGGGTGAATTCTATAAGTATGTCCTCCCACCCCCAACACATACACACACTACTGACAGCCACTGGAAGAAGCTGACATAAAATATTAGAAACAGGAAAAAGAGAGTCTTCCTCTTTTTTTTTTTTCTCTCCTCTCCTTCCTGATCTCTCCTCTCAGAGGAAAATAAAAAGGTGATCTTGCTCCATGGAAGTATTTGGAGAGTGCTAATGACAATAGATTATATCCGCCTTTATTTTTTTATTTATTTATTTTTATTATAACTTATTATGGGGGTACAGCAGTTCTGTTTAAATATATTGCCCATGGCCCTCCCAACCCCCGAGTCTTCCTCTTGTAGTGTCTATCTGGCACCTTCTAATTACAAATCTTAACATTGTGTCAACTGCGAAGGAGAAATACTTAAAGGGCCCATCTTCATTTTTGTGGAACAGGCAGTGAAGGATTGATTTGGAGTTAAGAATGAATACATTGCCAACTAGCACAATTCCTATCATCAATCTGTGTCCTAGATGGAAGGATGATGTGAAAGGTGAGAAAAAGCCAGGTAGAGACAAACATATGCAGCTTCAAAATCCAAAATGAATGTGATACCAGTTTATTTTTAACTAAAGAAAATGGTCAGAAATAAATTGTGATTGTCCTGAAAAAACTTATTTTAAATTTGATCCATTGGCATTTTAGGCAATTTTTTATTTCTAGAAAATTAAAATCTTGTCTTGGTCATAAAAACCCATTGATGAGAGCTTTCCTTACTAAGTAAAGTTGGCATTCAAATTTACAAAGAAGCCAATGGCACAGTAGAAAATATAGTGCAATATAAATGCAAAAGAAAACAGTAATGTCTTTGCCAGTATTGTTGGTAGACTTCATCATAGGACAGCCATTGATTTATTTGCACTTAAAAAGCAATACAAATTTGTGCATCTGTTTTGTTTTTCTCTGGACATTTATTTATGCTGAATAGCAGCATATTTATTGAGAACATTTTTTTCAATAGCAAAGAATATTTTATTTTATTTATTCTCTTTAGAAAGAGAAATAACTCCTAGTAATTCATCATTTCCATGGATCTTTGTATTAGTAAAGAAAATTAAACAAAAATGAACTAGGTTATATTTTCCTTTCTTAGAATTATCTGACTCTTTTTGAGGACATTAGTTCTTTAAATTATAAGCATTTGAGTATCTTTCCATGAATGAGTTAATAGTATTCAGCCAAAATGTAAAATATTTTATTTCTCTCTCTCCCTCTCTCGCTCTCGGTCAAACACACACACACACTCACAATAATTCCTTCCCATTATTCTGAAATGTCTGTTTCATACATAAGTGTTTTTTCATTTTATTTGAATTTCCTTCAGTTATATTTTTTGGTTTGTTTAATTTCTATTACATATCTATTACATGCTTTAGTTTCATAGTTTAACAACCTAGTGTAATAGCTATTTTTATCTTCATTGTATGTTTGCCCTTTCTATAGTGTGTCATTCAGGGTCCAGCCAGGAGACAGAAATCATCCCATTGTTTGAACAGAGAGAAATTAATGTAAAGATTTGTCCAGTGGGTATGTAGATGTCAAATTATAAAAGGTAAAACAAGAACTCTAAGTCATCCCTGAGATAGCAGCTAGCACCTCTAGGGCTAGGGGAAAAAGAAAAGAGGTTGGATTTATTAAAACTCAGTAGCTTGGAGGAGGTTCCTGGGTAGAGCTGAAACTCAGACATCTGAAGAGGGGACATGGAAAGGCTAACATTGGTATGTCACAGCTCAGAAGTGGTGCCCTGTGGAGCTGGGACTTCAGCCTCTGAGGAGTGAGAACTGGCACTAGTGTTAGTATCTCTTACGTGAGTCAAGTTAAATCTTTTTTGAAAACATAGGGAAAACTGAAAAATGAATACTACTTCAACAGGACAGAATTACCACTGTGAAGGTTAAGAAGCTTTGACAGAGTGACTCCCAAAGGAACAGGATATAGGCTGGCACAAGAAACTGGGAAGGGGCAAGTCACTTCTTTCTCTTCCAGACTTACAGAATTCCTCTAGCTCTTACTGTTGACAGAGTCTAACTTAGAGCCAGCTGGAAAAGAAAAATATGGTTTTCAAATTTCAAGTCTTAACATTATAAATTTCATTATATTAAATAGATGGGTAAGTCTGGAGCCGAGAGGCAATATCTTAATAATTGGCAAAGATAGTCTTAGAAATTGACCTACTATTTTTATAACTCAAGTAAGTATTACAAAATACAGAAATGTCATTTTCCCAATTTACCTATATAATTATTAACATTCAACATTTTATTTTCCATCTTGCTAAGGCTGTTATAAAATCAACTTTAAATTTGAACACAGTATTTGCTGCTTCCATCCATTTATAAAGCCTTGAAATATCTATTATCTTTGATGTTAATGACTCCTTAACTTCTAGCACTTTCCATTAATTTTCTGTTCTCTGAAAAATTTGCTCTAATTTTGCATTCATTATTTCTCTTTAAAGTGTTTGAAATAATTCATTGATGAAGTCTACCTCCCTTACCCCTTTCGACTTTGTTCAAATGTCGCTTTTTCAATGGGCTTACCCTTATCCCTATTTAAAGAAATCCTCAGGTTGGAACAATATTATCACAGTTGATTGGAATAGTGACTTGGAAAAGTAAGAATTTGTAGTCAGTAAAACTGAGGCAATGGAAAATTTTGGTTACTTTTAGTGTCAAGGGCTTGGATAAGACTATGGGAATGAGTAGATAAGGAAGAATGAAGGACATAATAATCTGAAAAATGGATTTCAAAGAACTGAGAGGCCAGCAGTTAAAAGGCTCATCTATGAATTAAGATGGAGATCGGTTCTGGAGAGTATAGCAGTAATCCAGAAGCTAAAACTGTTATCAAGAATTGAAGAACAATGATCTGGGGATCAGCAAATGGCATGATATTTAGTCAAGAATATTGACAGAATACATAATGGGGATTGCCTAAGGGCAAGGATGAGAAAGACATCTAA
>JAQIFY010002804.1:0-13048 GCA_028533085.1 Varecia variegata | reverse complement strand
AGTGGTCCACCTCTCCGGGGTCGGTGCAGTACATGACTACACGGGACGAGATCAGACCAAGCGGGAGTCAGAGGTATTGACGATCATAGGTTTGCTCAGAATTAGAGAATGATCTAGAAAGTTTTTGAACTCAGTACTTCTCCCTTCTGGAAGAAAAATGCATCTTTTGCTCATTAAAGGTGGGGAATCGGCTGGGGGAAAGAGACTTGAATTTAATTCCTCTTTTAGGAATTTGTGTAGAGAATTTGCATCAGGGTCCGAAGACCTGTGTATGAGGTTGTATATGGCACCATCATGTGTAACAATAAAAAATATAAAGCGGACAGTGTAAATCCTTTAACAGCAAATCCCTTAATGGGGGAAGAATTAAATATCATGGAACAACCATTCCACAACATCCTGAGCAACTGCTAATGACACCAGACTGAGGAGCCTCCACTGCTTTCTATGTCGTGCTTGAATATAGTAAAACAAGCCTCTATTATTTTTTTAATCAAAAAATCAATACAGATAACAGGAAAGCAATGAACCAATTAAAAGTGGACAACACGTGTACTATGAAAAGATGTCAATATTTATGGGTCAGAAAAAAAAGACAAGTCCTTCTATGGTCAACTATCTCTGCGGCTATTTCTTTTTCTTTATTTTTTTTTTGAGACAGAGTCTCGCTCTGTTGCCCGGGCTAGAGTGAGTGCCGTGGCGTCAGCCTAGCTCACAGCAACCTCAAACTCCTGGGCTTGAGCAATCCTCCTGCCTCAGCCTCCCAAATATCTGGGACTACAGGCATGGGCCATCATGCCGAGCTAATTTTTTTTCTATTTTTAGTTGCCCGGCTAATTTTTTTTTCTATTTTTTAGTAGAGACGGGGTCTCACTCTTGCTCAGGCTGATCTCAAACTCCTGACCTCAAGCGATCCTCCCGCCTCGGCCTCCCAGAGTGCCAGGATTACAGGCATGAGCCACCGCACCCAGCCTGCAGCTATTTCTTTAGATATATCTATATATGCACACACACATACATGCCTATGCCTGTGTGTAACATGTGATATATGTTCACACACACAATTAGAATAATATAGAATAAACTTTTAACAGTGGCATCATTTCCAGAGTAAGATCATCGAAGATATTCACTTTCCATTTCGTAATTTTACTACTGCTTGGATACTACTGGTAAACTTGTTACCAATGTAATTTTAAGATATGTTTATATATGTCTTTTAACATCAAGACAGTAGTTTAACCGATGAAAGGGGTTAACAACATTTGGTGACTTCTAGGGGGAGACTCCATTGTTCCAAGGAATTTTGCTGACCTCATCTCGCCAGAAAAGGCAACAGAGGCAGTTTCGTGGGTCTCCTCTGTCTTAGATGGAGAGAGAGTGGGGGACCCCGTGCAGGAACATGAACACCCCCACACAGAAAGGACCCGATACAAATTTATTTGCTCTCGTTTGGGCTTTTTCTTGGCAAACATTTCTATAGCGAGCTAGTTTCTGTCCTTTCTAAGCCCTTACAATGTTTAAATAATAATGACCACTTTAATGCGTTGGTGACGGACCTTGTTCCTTATCATTTTTATTTGCCATCATCACACACACGGGCACATGCACACACATACACACACATGCACACACATACACACACATACACAGCCCACATGCTTGTTGCAGGGCACCTAGAACTGTCTGTGTATCCAAGTTTCTGGATCTTTGGCAAGTTCATTCACATTTCCCACAATTACAATTTTCCTTGACGTTGGAAGCTTTATGATAGGAATTGTCGATAAACCCCCCACACCCCGTCCCTGACACCCTCTTTCTCTGCTAACACTTAATATTTGTTATTGTGCAACTGGTGATTTAAGTCACATGGAACCGGTCTACCAAAGTATCACCAAGGATTCCCAGCCTGAGGGGTGGGGACTAGAGCTTCATTTAGGAGGTGTGAAGCCAGGGGAAGAGGCCACTTCCAAATTCAGCTCCTGCCCCTGACACTGAGGCATCAGTGTCAAAACCAGAAGCACTTCCTTTTCCACCCCTTTTCAAGACACTAGACTGAGTTCTTGCCACACGTCCGGGCCACGCTCTTGGGTAGAGCAGGAATAACGAGCAGGCAAAGAGATCAGGAGGGTGGCAAGATGCTCCCTAAACCACTGAAAAGGTTTAGAACTGGGGCTGCCAGGGGCGATTTAGACTTGTTTTACTTAGCTATTACAGGTATTTTAAAGACATGAATTTTGAATGTTCCTGCTTCTCTCCCAGGACAGAGCCACCCAGCTAATGTCCCCCAGTGACTGATACACCCCCATTTTCCGCAGTCCACACCACTCCCTATTGTCTCACACGCACCCTCTTTCACTCCTTTACATTATCTGCCAGGCTTCTGAAGGCACTTGAGTCTGAGATCCCACTGAGGGCTACAAAATGACACTTGTGGACAAAACCAATGAATCGATGGGGTAGGGGGGAGGCCAGAGTCTACATGAAACAACTCCACTGTTTCTGCCCAAAAGATCCTCCTGGGAGGGATTTACCACTCAGTGGCCTAGAGAGAGGAAGCGAGACCACTCTTACTTTTCTCACAGAACGGGGGGTCGCTGCTCCAGCTGAGGTCCCACTGGCAGGTGAGGGTGTCACTCCCCACGATGTCATAGCCGGGGTCACACTGGTAGGTGATTCTGGCTCCCCTCACGAGCTCCGTGTGAGAAGTGGTTTTCCACCCGTTCTGGATCTCAGGCAAGTCTGAGCAGGAGTCGTTCCTGGACACCTCTTTAAAACAAAAACATCATCCTTAGGTGGGGAGGTGGCCTTTTTGTGCGGGTATCCCTTTACGAACGCTCGTGGAGAGAGCAAATAGAAGAAAAGCCTCCAGAAATGAGTAACACACTCCTGACATCCCTTAAATGGCAAGACCTCTTCTATGGCGACATTTTACAGTTACCTCTCTCAATGGGCCGCAATGCCATAAAAACACTGAGGCTCTGTCCTTGCTCTTTCTTGGATCACCTGCTCTGGCGGAGGCAGCAGCCATGTTGTAAGGAAGCTCAAGCAGCCCTCTCTGGCCAGCTCTGCATGGAGAGAAACTGAGACCTCCTGTCAACAACTGGCAGCCATTTGCCAGTCACAGGTGTGAGCCATTTGGAAGTGGCTCACCTGGTGCCAGTCAAGCCATCAAACAACTGCAGCCCCGGCTGATATCTTGACTGCAACCTCATGATAGATCCCAGGACAGAGCCACCCAGCTAATGCTGCTTCTAACCCACAGAAACTGTGAGATAATAAATGTTTATTGTTGATTTGGGGTGTAATCTATTACACAGCAATAGATAATACGCTCAGCCTCATTCTAAGAATATCTGTAAATCCACGGGTTCGGTGAGTTAGCAATATACACATTTGTAATACACACTAAGATAAACAATTAACTATTAAAATGAAAATAACCGTCAGTCTAGTCTTCAAACCCAATTGCTTGCTGTCAGTGAACACGAGCCATTCTCCAGAAAGCGCTACTCACAGCTTCTGCCAGGGTCTTTCTGTGGCGTACTTGTTTTCCTCCCACCAAGTCTTGTTACTAAGGTAGCAATCCAAAGCCCACTGTTCTTGTTCTTGCTTCAGAGTGCCCACTGCACAGATTTGGAGAAGAGAGCTAATTATGCTGTATAATTAATTTGCAGCGCTTATGTGCTTCTGGGGAAAGCAAAGCACCTCCGTTGCCTGTCGGAAAATCGTTCTGAGGAGCGAGCAATGGCTTTTCCCGGGATTTCATCATGATTTTATTTGGGGAAGGGAGATCTCATGGGTGTCTGCAAGACGAAGGGGCAGGGAAATGGCTTCTGGAATTGCTTGGTGGGGAGCAGGAGCCTCTATTTTTAGGCCTTTGAAAAAAAAAATCAGCCAAGCCCTGGATTTGGGACGCAGCTGCAAATGCATGAGCTACGGATGGAAGCGGGGAAATGGGAGCAAACACTGGGGATGTGGTTTGCCGTGTGCCAGATGCTCTGAGACTGAGAAGGGTCTGCTCCTCCGGCTTTTCAATAGGAGCCACCACAGCGGCACCCCCCTCCCCACCTCCCCCACCCCCGCGGGACCTCCTGTCTCCTTTGTGCCACTCATTGCATCTGTAATTCCTCAGTCGCTGCCAACAGGTAGCAGAGCCTCGCCTTGAATCTTGTCCTCACTGTTCACTAACTGGGTGGTCTTGGCTGAGTCACTTAACCTTCCTTTTCTTTGGTTCCCAGACTGTACCCCAGAGATCCTGGTTCATTTTTACAAAGCACCCTAAGTGGAGGTTCTGGAATTATCTGTCCCCAGGGGCCTTGGTTAACTTTGCCAAGAATGAGAAAACCGGCCTGGGAGTCAGACAACTTCTCTTCTACTCCTCTTTCCTTCTTGAAGAAGTGATGCGTCTCCAGTCATGTCAATTAACTGCTCTAAGCCTGATTGTCCTCATCTGTGGAGTAGGCTCAAGAATCCTGTCTAGCCCCAAGGACAATGTGAAAGCTAATTAATATGTGGGATATGACGGTGTTGTCTGAACACTAAGATGAGTTAGATGGATTCATTTATTTGTTTGACTAAGGTTTGGTGAGCATCTTAGCTGACACCAGGAATACAGGGATCTGAAGTCAAGATCTCAGTCTCTTAGTCAAGATTAGCACCGAAGTCCAAATTTTGGGAAAAATAAATGCCTGAGAGCACTGAATACACACCACCATCTACCAATTTCATGCTCATGACAGACATCACTAATCAATCACAGCCCTCTCTCTCTTTGATTGCAGCCGAAACCTCCCAATCCTTCTCAATACAGCACTCCAGGGAGCTGTGTTATTTTATTGGAGCTTATGTATTATCCTAGGATTAGAGGAATAAACACATAATAAGTGACCGATACCTCTTCAAAAGTCACCGCTTATTCATCCTCGGTTTTTTTTAATCCCTTCCCTCCCATGCTTGTGGCCACAGACACTGGGCAAGACACAGGAAGCAGCGAAGAGAATGGGTCTTTGCATCTCTCTGTGCGAAGCAGAATTCTGGGAGGTCAGAACCACATAGGCCCAGAGTCTTCCCATGGAAGGCGCTGACTGTAAGAATAGCAGGTAAGCCTTGGCCACCCTCCAGAGCTGGATTTAGGCCTTTAGGTCAGTCTAGGAGCCTCAGAATTCTCTAGATGACCACAGCAACCCCTGACCCTACCATCTGATCCCTCCACTGAATGGAAGTTACATCTGTCTATGGTAAAACCTAGACTCAGAAGAGCAAATATCTCTCCCATACCCATGGCAGACATCACTAATAAATCATGACATTCTTTTTTGTTGACTTCAGGCATGACATCTTCTGAGTTTTTTTTCTTTATTTTTTTCTTTGTTTCTTTGAGACAGGGTCTCGCAGTGACCTCATCATAGCTCATTGCAACCTCAAACTCCTGGGCTTAAGCGATCCTCCTGCCACAGCCTCCCGAGTAGCTGGGACTACAGGCACACCCCATTGCCTGGTTAATTTTTCTATGTTTTGTAGAGTCAGGAGTCTTGCTCTTGCCCAGGCTGGTCTTGAACTCCTGGCTTCACGTGATCCTCCCACCTCAGCCTCCCAAAGTGCTAGGATTACAGGCATGAGCCACTGCACCCGGCCTGAGTTCTTTTCAACATGGTCTTCAACATAAGTAGACACAAACAATGGGTGGCATCACAATTAAATACAGTGGTGCATTTGCCATCCTTGTAAAATTAACTGTGTGTTTCCTTAACAGAAATAAATGGGAACTGTTCTCTTTTTTTTTGGTATCCAAACTAGCCAGGCTGTGTGTACTTGGAAAGCATTCTCTGCAATCCTGTGCTTGCCTTTCACATAGTATCAGCACCTGATCCTGACCTTGTCTGTCAATGGGACTGGCCTGTCCCATTTTCACCAGCCAGGCTCAAGGGCAGGGACAGTATTTTAGTCATCCCTGTATCCTGGTGCCTAGTGCACAGCCTGGCATATAGGAGGTGTCAAGAGATTTTTGTGAACCAGACTCTCTGGAAAATACAGATAATGCATTTGCAGATGAAATAAAATAACATATGTAAAAGTGTTTGTTCACTGCACATGGTCACACAAATCTAAGTTTCAAGTGCAATGAACAAGAACAACTCCTTCTTCAAGATGTTGCCGAGCTGTACATTGGCCAGACTTTCCAGTTAACCTTGATCAGCCTTGCGTAGGGTCAGATTTTTGCCATCGGGCTGAATGCAGTTTTGGACGACTGACTCTGGCACCAGAGGAGACAAATGAGCAAAACTATGACCTCATCTTTCAGCTGGGAGGGAGAGGAAGTCCAAGGAGAGAGACTGAGGCCATGCCACCAGAAACTGTCCTCCCAAAGGCGTCCGACTCTGGAGGGTACCTCACCCGGACAGACAACATGAGTTATCCACTGACACCAAGGACACTGCCCAGTAAACAATGGGGAACCCAAAGACAGTAGTAGCAACAACACTCTGAAAATATTTAGCAGCACAATCGAAGGCAAAAAGGCCCCTGAGAAACATAAAAAAAAGAAGATCAATGCTTGGGTTAGCTTCTCTGAGAGCTGGACATGCAGCAGGCAGGGATGAAAAATGTTCACCAGCTGGAAATAAAAAAATGCAAGGAACGTATTTCAGCATGCATGAGGCTTCTTGAGACAGCTGATCGTCTGGGGGGTGGCTTGTATTTTAGACGCAAGGGGTGGTAGAGAGAGGGCAATTTATATTAGGTAGAGGCAGGTAATTCTTCAAGCCAAGGGGAAGAGAGAACAGAAGACATGGAGTCTTGCTGTAGCCAGAGGGTCTTTGGTGGTGGTGACGGAGGGCTTGGTAGGATGAATCCCCCCTTTCCCTGCTCCATCCTAGAAGTCAAGATGCCAGCCAAGTTCCTGGGAAGTGCAAGCACATCCCCTAATTGCTGGCTGAATCCTGCCCATTGAAACCCTGAAATTACCCCCCTGTGTCTCCCGGGTTCTCTGCTACTGCCAAGAATACTGGGGGTGGAGGAAAACTTGCAGCTGGAAATGAGGAAGCCTGGATGTGAGCACTGCTCTGCCCCCAACGAGGAATCCCTCCTCCTTGCCAGTCCAGAGCTGTTTCTGCTGTGATAGGACAGGGCTGCCCCAGATGCTCTGTTAGTGCGAGTCTCTTCCGGGGATCAGCGGGACTTCACGGTGTCTCAGCCCTCTGGCCGCTGGGGACGTTGGCAGCTTAGGCTGCAGTGGTAGACCCGGTAATGAATGAGGGAGAGTTACAGGGGTGGGGAATGAGGGGGGAAGGATGTGAATGGATGAAGGCACATGGAGTGGGTATTGCAGTGTGTGAACTTAGCTCTGGATTTAATAGCAGGGTTCGTTTCGTTTTAAGATGAGCAGGAGAGAAATGGTTTGGCAGCCATATTGGGGATCAGAAAAGATATCTCTTGCATCTGCAAATCCTAAAGTACACGCAGTGGGAGCTGTTCCTGTTTGATGAGGCTACAGGAACAGAAAAGTCCCCAGGGGAGAGCCAAGCTTCAGTTCAGGCAAGAAGGGGAAGATCACGCTTTGAGAGTGTGTTGATGATATAAAATCTCAGCCCACTTCAAAGGACACGTGATGAATCTTAAAGATATCATCTACTAAATCCTCATATCGAACTTGTGGAATAGATCTCACTATTCCCATTTTACAGGTGGTTAAAAAAGGCTCAGAGAAGTTTAGTGACTTGCTCAAGGTTGCACAGCCATTGGTGACAGTACTAGGACTCAAATCCTGGTCCTCCTAACTAGAGAGCACAGATACTTAAAAACTACATCTGTTAATTGCACCGATACATAAAAAGACCAGTGTAGCACAAAACCTCCAAATAGACATATCTAGAGGAAATAGCCTTAACCTGTATCTAAACACACACACACAAAATCAACCAGATGAGGCACCTACCTATGTAGTTCATGATAAATCCCTGGCCCTTTCCAAAGATGAGGCCGGCAGGGTCCGAGTGGAACTGGATGGTGAGGTCCGGCGTGGAGGAGTACAGCTTCTGGGGGCCACTGTTCCCAAGGTACTGCCCCAGGATGTGGGGCATGACCTCATCGCCATCGTAGATGGTTAAGATGTCACTGTTGCTCAGGTTCAAGCTTGGAGGGCAGGGAGGAAAGGAGGAGTCGCATGAAACAAAATATGGACATTCAATAAGCCTTTGATTATTTTTTTTCAGGCAACATACAATTTCTTTTCTTTTTTTTTTTGAGACAGGGTCTCACTCTGTCACCCTGGCTAGAGTGCAGTGGCATCATCATAGCTCACTGCAACCTCAAACTCCTGGGCTCAAGTGATGCTCCTGCCTCAGCCTCCCAAATGGCGGGGACTACAGGCATGTGCCACCATGCGTGGCTAATTTTTCTATTTTTAGTAGAGACGGGGCCTCACTCTTGCTCAGGCTGGTCTCAAACTCCTGAGCTCAAGCAATCCTCCCGCCTTGGCCTCCCAGAGTGTTAGGATTACAGGCGTGAGCCACTGCGCTGGGCCAACATACAATTTCTTAAGACCTACTATGTGTTAGGTCCCAGGCCTAATACATAATTGGGAGTGAGGTAGACTTAGACTGCAAATGTGACCAGGACATGCTGTTCCTTCCTGCAGCCATGACACACAGATCTGCTGATGAATCGAATTTTTGAAGATACATTTATGAGATGGTCTTGCCTACACGAGACTCATCGCAAAGTCAGATACTGCATTGTAGGAAGAATCGCCGTTAACACCCCTGGTTATCAACAACCATTACTTGGGTGACAACTATGTGTTGAGTTTGTGACATGGGTCTTTCATTCTTCTTGGATGCAGAACATGCTGACAGCTTGCTAATTATAACTCGCCTTTTCACGGAAGGGGAAATGATCTTTTCATTTATCATGTTGCAATTTCCTCAAAGTCGACTGAGTTACCGTGTACATTTGCGAGGGGCAGAGGGTGGGACAGAGGCACCTTATTCATGAAAGATAGCAGGCTCAAACCTGCTATCACTGTTCATAGCATTAAAGAATGACACATTTTCAAAGACTTGAGTGCAAGAAAGTGCCTTGACACTAAATAATTGGACAACAATGGGCAGTTAATAATCTGGAAAGCACTTCAATATACCACAGAAACGCGTGCCGTCTTAGACGTGCTGGGTGAAATTGATCTGATTGAAAGGATGCCAGACAGTTCAGCTTGGGCGGTGTCAGCCATGGGCAGCTATTAACTCGTGCTCCTTTCTTTTCTTTCTTCGTTCTCTCTTTCTCTTTCTCTCTACATCTTTCTCTTCGTTTATAACTCCCTGTCCCTAACATTTTTTTTCCTGAGCACCTACTATGTGCCAGGCATTGTGCTGCATTCAGAGGAGTTGCACAGTATTGATGTATCTAGACTTGTAAGCCAGAGATTGTGGCAGGAATGATGATCAAGGTAAGTGCAGAGAAGGGACGTCAAACTCAGACTGGGGGCATCCTGGAGGCCTCCCTGGAGGTGGTGATGCTTCTTGCTCTGAAGCCTCAAGAAAGAGCAGGGGACCTTGAGGCAGGTAAACAGTGAGTGGGGAGAAAGCAAAGCATGAGGCAGAGGGAAGAAGGGAGAGAGGTTATGGTTCCTGAAGGAACTTGCCTGGTGGTCATCGTGCACAGGGTTGGGGGTAGGCACGGGAGGCCGCAGAGCTCTGCAGGGACCAGACCATGACAGGCTTAAAGAGCCAGGCTTAGGTGTCTGGACATCACTTTGCTGGAGACAGAGTGACAGGGATGTGTTTTAAAAAGGAGCTGCATGACCGAGCAATTCAGCGACAGAGGAGAGGCATTCCAGGAAATGACCCTGAGCGAAGTTCCTGGCACTGATGCAGGCTGACAGCACCCTCCCCTCTGACAGCTTCATCCAAGGCCCAACTGCACATTTGCTGCTCGTCTGGGAGGGGGAGGAGGAGCGCCAACTACCCATGTTGGTGTTTCAAGTGGTAAGAACAAAACAACAGAAGCACAAGGGACGCCGTTGAAGGTTTGCTTCTGGAGGGCAAAGACTGCATTTTATTCACCCCTTTGGACCTCTCATTGTTCCTCATGTAAAGTTTTAATTGCCCCCCCATAATCTCCATCAGTTTCCTCCATACCACCCCAAAACAGCCTCTCCTAATAAAAGCTGTCTGCTTGCTTTTCACACACAGCTTCAAGATAAAGCCCCCAAACTCCTCCTGCCCCTTGCCAGTTTTCAACTACACTGAGCCCCTAAATCCCTACTATGTTGAAATGCTCTAGTTGCCACTTTCTCTTGCACACAGTAGGTGCTCAATACATGTTACGGTATGAAAGAACCTGCCAGAGAGTCTATTCGACAGCAGAAATACTGGGGCTGATGTCAGCTTTTGTTGACCTATGGTGGAGAAGAGCTGCTTTAGCTCTCAGTACCCCGAGTGTCAATCGTCCCTGCACGTCCCGGGCTGGGCTGCTGTGAGACCTGGTCCATGGCAGGTATTTACTCCTTAAGCCGATCCGCTGGCAACGGCGGGTTCCAGACCGTGCACAACCCGGCTTTATTCTGTCATCCACTGCAGTGAGCTAAATGCGGCAGTAGCATCTTCAAGGGTGCAAATAGCTTTGATTTAAAAACCGTGCCACAGCCCTTTGTTGTCCGTAAAGCAGGAAGGAGCCATGCACTAGAAAGAGCACCTGGCCTGGAAATCAGGAAGGTCTGATTGGTTTCATTCTCAGCTTTGTCACTTTCAGGGAGGGCCCGCGGTTTTTCTGAAGTTTCTTGTCGGTGAATCGGGCTCCATATTTCTAGTCTATGTCATGAGCTTTGGGAATGAGGTCAAGTCTGGAATCAAATTCCAGGTCCCCCAGCAGCACCTGAGCAAGTCTGGCCACATGGTTTGAACGTTAGGTCATTATGTTCCAGTTTCATTATGGGCATCATGATCGCTGCCATCATCATCATCATCACCATCACCATCATCATCATCGTCATCGTCATCCTTCTCTCTTTGGATTTCTGTTTACGCTAAAGGATGTCAGATGATTTACATCAGTGGTTCCCAACGAGGGGCAGTTTTGCCCTCCAGGAGACGTTTGCAATGTCTGGAGACGTGGCTGTCCCAACTAGGTGGGTACCCCTCGTGAGTAGAAGTCAGGGATGCTGTTAAACGTTCTACATTGCACAAGACAGCCCCCACCCCAAAGAAATGTCTAGTCCAACATGTCACTAGTGCTGAGGCTGAGAAACCCTGACTTACGTAAATGCACTTTGTAAACAGTGTGCAACAAACGACTGAATTCGACTTCTTCTGTGGTCCTGGGATTTCATCAGAGGTCCCCTAAGCTATGAACCAGATAACAGGTGCGGAACATTCCTGCTTTCTAAAGGGAGATACTTGGCTGCTGGTTCAGAGTGGATCCTGCAGAAGTAGGGGCCACGCAAAGCTACGAGTGACTCTTGAAGTTTGGCTTGTCTGGGGGGCAGCCCCAGGCTGCACGGGTGGGAAGGTGAAACAGGAGGCAGGGAGGGAATGGATGCCGAGTGCACTGAGGGAAAGGCTTCACCGTGCATGCTCAGTGCTGTCCTGCAGGAACTTTTAGAGAAAGAGTGCAGAACACACCTGGGGAGAGAGGGAGCTGGGCTTTTTATCCTCCGACTCCCATCGCTTGTTGGCTGAGGGCTGCTCCCAGGTACATCCTATCTCCAGCACTCCGGCCTGCCCACGTGGCCCCAGAGAAAGGCTTCAGGTGAAGAGGTGGGCAGGGGCTTGCAGCAGGAAGTCATCACGGGCACAGGGTGGCGAGTGCTGCAGGCCTTGGAGAGGGCACCAGTGGCACCATCTACCGCCATCTACATAGCTCTTCCAGTTTGAGCCCTTCCCCCACCTCTAGCTCGTATAAGAGAAGGCAAAGAATCCTCTGGGCTGCTGAAAAGCCTGGCAGGAAGGACTGCCCTGGCGGGGGAGGGGGAGCTGTCACTGTGGGTACCACGGGGAGGGGAGAAAGTGTATCACCCTCACTTGAGGCAGAGAGAGGAGAGCTTCGAGGGAACTCTTGGTGACCTGGCAGGTGTCTTTCCTTTGCGGCTTGGGGAAGAGTGGCTGGATTTGATGCTCACCAAGAGAAGAGTAACAGTAAGATTAGACTGGGCTCTGCTTGCTTGCCCGGGGGCAGAGCAAAGAGAGAAAAAGAGGGTATTGAGAGCAAGCTTTCTGTGATGGATGAGGGTGGGGAAAGATTTCTGTTTCCCGGGTTGTGCACCCTGCAGGCCGCAGACAACAATAGGTCCCCTTAGAAGTGTCCCCACCCCAGAAAAGATAGAACCTCGCTGATAGGACCCCAGCAAAGGGGGAAAGTCAAGAGCAACAGGCTTAGGAGACTTTGGCCACAATTAGCACCTTGTGAAAGGGGAAAGGAATCAGCATTCTGTACCTTCTACAACACAACAACGCAGGCAATCTAGGCTCCCCTGCCCTCCCCCCTGGTCCTTCCTCACTGCAAAATTCCCAGCCAGAGGAACCCCAACGAAGAGGCGAAGTTTTGAAATGAATAAAGCTTAGAGTTCTATGATTATTAGGCTGGATTGCACCCTCTCGTGACGAGAAGACCTATGCAAATGTGGCTTTCACCCCGAGAAGAGAAATGACGGGGGACATGCCTGAAGGGGCATTGGGAGAATGAACAAAGTTACTCTCTGCCGCATCCCTCTGAATCTGCCTGTTAGACAGACAGGTTCCAAATACATATACAGATGCTGGCAATTTAGTTTTTAATCCCCCCAACCAAAGACGAACCTGCCTCTTCACTTGCTTACCCTTGTATTTACGGGGTGTACTCAGGGTCCTGGCCTTGGACCATCCCGAGCCACCGAGATGAAAATGTGGAGCATGGACCACATGGAGATTGGCCACAGGGCAGACTGTGCTTTCAGCTGAGGTCTGAATTGAGATGTCACCCAGATACAGTCCGGGGAGTCGCTGAGAAATGGGGATGTCAGTTTGACTCCAGGACGAGGGGAGATGGAGGCGTTGACAGGCAGGCAGCTTTGGTC
>JAQIFY010002803.1:0-13052 GCA_028533085.1 Varecia variegata | reverse complement strand
TGGGACTACAGGCATGCGCCACCATGCCCGGCTAATTTTTTCTATATATATTTTAGTTGGCCAGCTAATTTCTTTCTATTTTTTAGTAGAGACGGGGTCTCGCTCATTGCTCAGGCTGGTCTCGAACTCCTGACCTCGAGCGATCCACCCGCCTCGGCCTCCCAGAGTGCTAGGATTACAGGCGTGAGCCACTGCGCCCGGCCAAGCCTTTTATACTTAATGTCACCATTGCGTCCTGGGGTGTGGATCATTGACCATCTGCTGTGGTCATGCCCTGTAATTCCCTGGATGAGGATGAGGATGAGGATGAGGATGAGGATGAGGATGGCATTATTATTTACTGGAGTTATCATGTGCCAGACATTGTTCTAAGTGCTTTACATACGTTCTCTAATTTAACCCTCACAACAACCTGGTAAATAGGTTCCCATTCTCATGATCCCATTTGCCAGATGAGAAAAAGCCAAGTTCATGACTTGCCCAAGGTCAGCCTAGAGGAAGAAATGTTCCTGGCTACCCCGCCAGCCCTGCTGTTTGCCTCATGAGTGAGGTTGGAGGCTGAGGCCTCTGCCCTGCCCCACACACCTGCCCACCCTTCTCTGTGTCACCAGTGTCAGACCATGAGTCAGGCCATCTCCCAGGAGGGGCTAGCCCCTGGGGAGGGGGCACTCCACCCAGTTGTCCTTGGGAACAGCCCTTTATGACCCAATCTCACCCTGCCATGGCCCCAGGCTGCCCTCTTGTTCTAATTTTCTGTTTGTCTAATAACTTCTCTGCCCCTTCTCCCTCCTTTACCCCAAATGTGGCTGCTCCCTGGGACTCAGTCTTTGGCCTGGTCTTTCCCCACCCCAGCTCCAGCCGCACTGCTGCCACCCCTAATGGCCAGTGACCTCTTGGCTACCTCTTGCCCACTTCAAATGCAAACTCTCTGAAGCCAAAAAGCTCCTGCTCCTCAGCCCCAGCTGGCCCAGTGTCCCTGCTTGGGTCACCGTCCCCACACTGTGGACAGCTCCCCTGCTCTGCAGCCACACCCAGCCAGTCCCTCCCGGCCTCCTGCTGTGGCCCCTGCCCTGAGCACTTCCTCCCCACCCCCACTGTCCACACCCTGATCAAGCCTGAGCTCCTGCAAAAGTGGCTGCCAACTGCATTTTCTCCCCTGCTAGCTCACTCCACGGCCAACTCAATCTTCTAGAAACAGTGTTCCCCTGACTTTCCCCAGATCAGAAGCCACCAATGAATGGCCCCTTTGCCCTCAGTTCTGGGGTTGCTGGGTCTCCCCTGCCCCACCATGTTTCTCCTCCTCTCTAGGCCAGCTCAGTGTCCCCTCTGTGCCTTTTTCTTGCCGTCCTGCCTGCTAGAGCACCATCCTCCCGTCTGCCTGAGCTGTGGAGTGCAGTGCTGAGCCAGGCTTCAGAGTCGGAGGACCTGGGTTTGACTCTCTCTCTACCCCTTACCAGGTCTGTGACCTTGGGTAATTGACTTAACTTCTCCCCCTTAATTTCTCCATCTATAAAATGGGGCTGCACCACCTCTCAGAGTCTGCAGGGTTTAGACGAAATAATGGTTGTAAAAACAAGAAAGTGCTTCGTGCAGAGCCTGGCCATGCTAAGTGCCCCATACATATGGGAGTCGTTGCTTTTGTTACTCTGACCCTTCGAGTCCCAGGTTAGGTGCCTCCTCCCTCAGGAAGGCCTCCCTGATCCTGGCAACCTCTTCCATCCTGATTTCATGGCGTCTCCTGGATGTGCGGTCCTGTCCTGACCTGCTGGGCTCTGCTAGCTGTGGGCTCCTAGGCAAGGCCCCGCAGCTCTTGTGGCTCAGGCACTTCCTGTGTAAAGGAGGCATGAGACAGCACCCACCTCGTGGCTGTGGTGAGGGCAAGTGGGTACATGTGAAGCCCCTGGCACAGAGAAAGTGCTGTGGAGGTGGCAGGTGTCCTTAGTGTCACTGCCGCCTCATGGCCTCTCCTTTATTTACTCCTTGTGTTGTGAATGGACCGTTAGCACCCGAGGCAGGGACCAAGGCTGGCGCTTCCCGTGGCCTCCCACGGCACCTGGCATGGCGCCTGGCCCCAGCAAGGCCGGTGGCGCCTTCCCCCGGCTGCCTGGCAACAACTGGCACTTCCACTGGACTCTGAGACCTCCGAGGCTCCTTTAGTGCCAAGATGCCAGAGTCAGGGTGGGAATGGAAATTCCCAGACTTGCCTCTCATGTGGGCTATGACCCCCATGAGTCCCCCCTCCCCGCCGTTTCTCCCAGGCCTCCACCCTCTCAGTGTCTCCCCCAGGGACTCAAAAGTCCCTCTCTCCTGCCCCTGACAGCCTCTCCGCCTGCAGAGCAGCTGCCCCCTGACTCAGTGAGGGACCCCGGGGCGGGATGCAGCTACAAGGAGCCAGAAGGCAGGATTACACGCGGACATGGGCCGGGGGCCAGTGCTGGGTGTTTATTGCCTGTGCCATCGACCTGCACAGCTCGCTGTTTATCTGTCTTCCTGACACACCTAATTACCCAGGTTGCAGCTGCCAGAGCGTTTGCTCTTCCTAAATCATGGGCTCCCGTCGCTTCTGCCGCCCCAGCCTCCGGGCCTCTGCCTGCAGAAGGGCTGCCATTGATTTTGCCGTTCCCATTTATGATCTACAAGGCTCCGCATCGCTGTTGCACATTTTACCTTAATTAGTTTATTCTTCTGGGCGTCCCTGGTGAGCTCGGAGGCCAGGAGGCTGAAGAGGGTGGTGCCAACAGCACAAGGCACCCTAATCCCTCTGGCCAAAAAGCCAGAGCCTGGCCGGACATCAGCACCCTAGGACAGCAATTTCCCAAGGACGGTGCTGGTTCTGCAGGGTGCTAATAGGTGGTCTGCAAAAAGGGGTTCCATGGCCAAGGAACATTTGGGTAAAACTGCGTTAAAAAAAATTAAGCAAGTAATTTATTGCAGGACTTTTCAAAGTTTTGACAGACCAATGTCATTGTGAATCTCCAAGAGGCAGTTGAGCGTGCAGTCCTTCCCAAACTCAGATGATTGTGGAACCCTTTCTCCAGGCAGCTCACAGAGACCAGGGTCCCACAAAGCACACTGTGGGAAAGGCTGTCTGGGGTGGACAGAGGGAAGTGGAGGTGAGGAGGTGAACAAAGCGGGTCACCCTTTCCTAGCTGAGGCAGGAGCTCAGCAGCTTGAGAAATTCCTTCCACTGAATCCAGAGGTGCCCATCAGAGCTCTGTGGAGCCCTGGCTGCCACGGCCACTTTCTCACTGTGGCCCAAGCTTCACAGGAGTGGAGCCCGGGTATTTCAGGAAGGGACTAGGCTGGCTGCAGGTACAGGGCCAAGGGGGCCCTGGTTGGACAGATGGGCAAGAGTTGCTTGCTGTGGGGGAAGGTTGGGGACCCAGAAGCTTGCAGAGGCCATCCTCGGAGGCCCCCCAGGTGTCTGGAAGCAATGACAAGCCTGCCACTGCCTCTGGGACAGCCGTGAAGACAGCAGCCGAAGTCCAAGTCCCTTCACCACAGTCCTGAAATCCAGAACAGTCTGAAAGCCTCAAGTGCTTTTTTCAAGTTTGGGGGAAACTCATTTGATAGCAAAACCTGTCCTGAGCTGATATGAGCTATTTATAGGCTTTATTTATCCCATTTGGTGTGAATATTCATGTTTTACTGCAGAAATATTAATGTGTTTAATTACAGGGTGCTGCCCCAGTCCCTGCCGGGGCTGTTATATAATAACCAGAGTGTGCGCTGCGTTACGTTCTAAAGCATGAAGGAAAAAATCCAACTTTCTAAACACATCTGGACCTCAGGGATGGTGGGCCTGGGGCTGTGGGCCTGGGGTCTCTCGGAGCTGTCGCCAACTCCCGACGTGCGTTTTCTCGTGTAATTCCCACGCAACGCTGGGAGGGAGGCACAGCTGTCATGCACGACTTTCAGTGGAAACCAAGACCGGAAGAGGATCAGGGACTTGCCCCAGACCTCATAGCTGACAGGAGGAGACTCGGGCCAACTGGGTCGGGTACCTGCGTTTTTGTCTGGGGAACCAGCTCCTCCGTCTCCCCGTGGGCGTCCCCCAGGCACGGCAGCTCTGTGCAGATCCCGGTCTGGGCTCCTCAGAGATGGCCCTGAGCTCACGCTGCCACCCAGACACCGGCAGGTCTCCTGGGTCTGCCTCCCCCCTGCCCCGCCCCGTGAAGGGCCTTTTCCTCCTCCCGGGGTCAGGGCCTCTGCTCCCTGGTGTCCGGTGGGCATCCCTGAGGCCAATTCCAGAGCCCACGGATGACACTCTGCCCCTGGGGGTCCCATGGTCTCAGGAGGCCCAGCGGGAAGCTCCTGGGACCAAACCCTCTGTCCTCTCCTGGGCTGAGCCACCTGAGAGGCCATTACTCTGCTCCCACCTACACACGCCTGCAGTCAGTGTTCACACAGTCACTCCCATGTTCTCACGTGACGCTCACTTTCTCACACTCCCCCCTTCCCACACTCTGACTCATTGATTCTCTCACTCACACTCGTTCTCACACTTGCTCATTCTCTTATACCCACACACTCTCCCACACTCACTCTCTCATTCTCTTACACATGCTCTTGCACACTCTTATTCCCACCACGCACCGTCACTAACACACTCATTCTTGTGCTCATACACTCACTCATTCTCACACACTCACGCTCATTCCCATGCTCACACTCCCTCGCACACTCACTCTCACCCACACA
The DNA here is from genome assembly GCA_028533085.1 of Varecia variegata. Classification (NCBI taxonomy): domain Eukaryota; kingdom Metazoa; phylum Chordata; class Mammalia; order Primates; family Lemuridae; genus Varecia; species Varecia variegata. The sequence continues at coordinate 8,351 of JAQIFY010002803.1, read as the reverse complement.
CTCACTCACGGAATCACCGACTCTCACCAAGCCCCTGCAGTGCAGAGCTGATGTCTCTAAAAGACCTTAGAAAGTAGCTCATCTATAAAACAAGAAAACTCATTTCTGCCTAATAATAGCTACCACTTTGGGGGGGGGAAGCCAACCTTTAATGTGCATCATCTACTCCTCGCAGTAAATTCGAATGCAGTTATTTTTGTCATCCCCATTCACGAATAAGAGAACTGAGGCTCAGAGATGCTAAGCACCTTGCCTGAAGTCTAGAGCCTGGACGGAGAATCCAGGGAGCACTGGAACTGGGACTCCGGCCCATCTGCTGGAAGCCTGGAATTCCTCCCCTGGGCCATGTGGTCACCCTTCAGTCTACACCACTGCCTTTTCCCTGCCAGCCCGCCAGTCAAGTTCAGGGTTCTGGCCCCAAGTCCACTCTTCCGCACGCTCACCTTCCCCAATTCCTCCAGCTGCTCCCCTCCCTGTGTTTCCTGTGCTGAGCCCTGAGGGTGGGACGTGGCCCCTCCTAAGCTACCAGTGCTCTGGGTCTTGCTTTAATAGGAAATAAACTAAGGGTGACGGTGGAGGACAGAGCTCTGCCTCCACAGTTGCTTGGAAAGGCTTGAGGCTCCAGCCACTGGGAGTTCTTCCCACTTCCCCAGAACAGGCTTCTTAGTCACGAATGAGCTTCAGAAGGCCACAGATCTCCTGACATTACATACAGCATGTCGTGTGGTGCTGCAGGTCATTGGCCTCCATCCAGTTCTCAAAGGGGTCAGTCATCCAAAAGAGGTGGAGACCCCTGCCCACCAGGGCTCCCCAGTCCTGAGACCAGGGCCTCCCAGGGCTGCCCAAACCCCTCATCACAGCCCAGGCAGAAGCACCCCTCACCCCTCACCCTCTCAGAGCTCAACTTCCAGTGCCTTCCTCAGTGTGGACTAAGGCCTCCCCACCAACCAGGACCATTTCTGCTGAGACCCAAGTGAGGCCCTACGATCCAGCAGAGGATGTAGGGACAGCTGCTCTGGGTTGGGTCTGGATGTTGAAATATGGGCAGTCCCAGGCTCTCCTTCATGATGTTGCAGGAGCACATGGTTCAGGGCGTGAAATCCAGCTGTTGAAGGTCATCCCAGACACATAGGAGCAGTAGCATTTCTTCCCTAGCTCCTGAGGCCTGGGCTGGCCACCTTCATAAGCTTCAATCTCTCACAACTGAAAACATCTGCATGTCCCCCAAACAGGGAGGAGTCTCACCTACTTGAGGTCTCCTGCAGCATGTGGCCCATCCACCTCTGGCCCAACCACCTCGTGGCAGGTGCTACGAGACATGCGCAGAGATCAGAACCTGGACCCTGGTCCGCTGTCCACCAGCCCTCCCTTTCTTCCTGTCTCCAGGGGTGGCCACGTACACAGACAAGTTGTTCAAGTTCCGCAATAACCGGTGGGAAGACATCCTGAGTGACGAGGTCAATGTGGCCCGTGGTGTGGCCAGCCTCTTTGCCGGACGCTCTGTGGCCTGTGTGGACAGGAAGGTGAGTGCAGGGGCGCATGGAGGGGGCCTGGGGAGAAGCAGAGGGCACACAGCAATGAGAGCCAGGAAGGAGCCACCAGGGAGACATCCCCCGGCAGAGTGGTGGCTCTCACCAGCGTGGTGGCTCACAGAGTGGCTGCTAAATGCTAACAACTAAGCCTTGCAGCATGAGCTACAGTAGACCTTTCACATCCTTTCTCCCATGCGGCCCTCCAGGAACAAGTGAGGAAGCCGACTGGGGGTCACTGTGTCCACTGGACATTTGGAGGGACAGAGGCCCAGCTTGGAGCAGTGACTTGGCTGGGGACACGGAATGGATTAGTGGTGTAGTTAGGACATGAGTCACAATCTTCTAGCTCTAAATCCTGTGCTCATTCATTCACTCAACTAACATTTACAGAGTGTGTCCTGTGTGCCAGGCATTGAGCCATGGGCCCCTTCGTAAATACTTAGGGGACAAGTGAAGGCACAGTGGGGGCCTCATAGGTGGGTGGGCAGAGGGTGCCTGAATACACAAGCACTTTAGTGTATCAGTAGCCCCACCCAAAGTGGACGGGAGGAAAGGCCGAGTGGGGAGGGCCAGGAGCAGCTGCAGCCATCTGCCCGGGGAGGCGGGGGTGTGGGGGGGAGCCACCCACCCAGGCCCAGGTCCCAGCAGACCCAGCCAGAGCCCGAGGCTTGCTGCGGAGGTGATTTATCCCTCCTGTCACCTGCTCCCCTGCCGCCCACCTCCTTGGCTGAGTAAACAGTCATCTCTAAATCAGGGGCCCAGCTGCTGCCCATTCTGGGGGCAGGGGCAAGGGGGTGGGCTCACTTTGGGATTGAGATGGCACCGGGGGATCGGGGATTCAGCGTGAATCTTCACAGCAGGGGCCTCCAGGCCTTGGGAGAAGGCAGGTGCCAGGTATAAATATTTATTTCTTAACAAGCTGGGCTGTGAAGCCACATTTAGCCCTGACCTGAATCTGTGCCACCTGGACTCCTGCCGGGTGGGAGGGGACGGGGAGGCGTGCCGTGAACAGCCCCAGAGAGTGGGGTGCCAGGCCTGGGCACGGCTGGGGGCCTCTGCCCAGCCTCCTCCTTCAGGAGCCGGCTCTCTCCTCCAGGACCCCGGCTGCCCACGCCCAGCTGCGGTGGGAAGTTGGCCGGGAACTGGAGGGAGGGGCGTGCAGGTTAATCACGAGGAGATGTGCTCTTTGTCCTCACAAGGTCATCTGCACACCCACGCATTTAACCACAGGACAAAGGCACCATGTGAACTGGCACTGCACCCGGAGGCGGGCGATCAGAGGCCGGGCTCCCCCCTGCTCAGCCCCAGACTCAGCTCCCAAGCCTTGGTCTGCCACCAGGAGCGGGGTTGCTTTCTGCATCCAGCCACCACCTTTGCCGTCCCTGGGGCCTGAGAACCACCGTGAGGGGAGGCACAGAGAGAGGCTGCGGCCAGCCTGGGAGCTGAGTGCAGCACGATGCAGGAGAACACAAGAGCAGGATAACAAAACAACAGCTAAGGCTGATTAAACTACAACATGCCAAGCCCTGTGCTAAGTAGTTTAGATGCATCATGTTCCTGAACCCTTGTAATAATGAGCCCGTGAGGTAGGTACTATCATTATCTCATTTTACAGATACGGAAACTAAGCCTTCCGGCAATTAGGCAACTTGACCTTGCTCACACATGAAGTGGCAGGCAAAGCCAGAAATCGAGTCTGCTTGCCTGAAATTGAAGCAGATCCCTCTCTACCCCTCGGCTACTCTGCCTCTGGGTGAAACGGTATCAGACACAAGTTTCCAACCACAGGTTTTAAGTTTTAGGGTGAACCACGTGTTCACCCTAGTCATCCTAACTCGGCCCCACAGCCTGCACCTGGGGCCTTTTAATCTGTGCACCTGGTCAGTGGTTCTCAAAGTGTGGGCCCCAGACCTGCAGCGTCAGCGCTGTTAGGAATGCACATCCTCAGGCCCCCCCGACTCCCCTGAATCAGAACCTCTCAGGGCCACCTAGCAATCCAGGGTTCAGCCAGCCCTGCAGGTGATGCTGATGCGTGTGAAGTCGGAGAGCCGTCGCACCAGGTGAATGTCTCAGCCCCCGCCACGCGCCGTCCTCTCCCTCTGCCCTCGCTCATTCTGTGCCCCAAACCCGGAGCCCCCGCTTGTCCTTTATCTTCAGCGGACTCATCACTCACCCACCCTTCTGGATCCAGCTCAAAGCTGGTCTTTTACAAGAAGCGTTCCTGATCGATAATGATTATGCCTCATGTTTATATAGCATTTTTATCTCTTCAAAGACCTTTCACATACGTTGTCTCTCGTTTCATCATCTCAAAAACCCTGCCAGGAAGCAGGGGGAACATGATCCCCATTTAACACACGAGGGGACACGGCCTGGAGGCTGTGAGGGAGTTGCCCAAGGACAAGGAGCCAGTTAGGGGCAGAGCCTGCACTGGGACCCAGGCTACCAGCCCTAGACCAGCGGTTCTCAAAGCGCGTTGACCAAGAGTGTCAACAGCATCCAGGAACTTGCTGGAAATACAAATTCCCAGGGCCCACCCCAGACCTCTTGACTCAGAAACTGCGGGGAGAGGGCCCATGTTGTCACAAGCCCTCCAGGTGGCCCTGATATAGGGGAAAGGGTGAGAACCACTGCCCTGGACCCAAAATTGTAGAAACATTTTCTTTCCCCTGGAATCAGGTCACCCTCCCAGAATCCTTGTAGTCAAGTGTACATGTGAATTTCTGCAATCTTCTACAACTGAAACACATCTATGTTTCTCAGTTTTATCAGCCCAATAAATTGAAGTAAGGTACTAGGTATAACTGAATTTTATAAACATCCCAATTACTAGCAGAGTGCATTTCAGTCCATTGGGCTTAATTGCTCATTTGTGGGTGAGATTGCTGCCAGCTGGTGGGGTCAGGAATGGCACACTTTCCCCTTTGGCCCCTCACTCACTCCTCAGCCAGTCGTTCCACACACATACACACGCTCCTGGGTCGGCTGAGAACCTCTCAAAGTCCTCCCCTGATCAGGACGCCGTGTTGAAAAGCAGAGCATCTCAAACTGCAGGTTCACACAGGAACCACGTGGGAGTCTGGCGGAAGTGCAGATTGTGATTCAACAGGTCTGGGGTGGGGCCTGGGGTTCTGTCTTTCTGACATGCTCCCGGATCTCCCTGAAGCTGCTGGTCCAGGGACCACTTTGAGTAACAAGATTTGTAAAGCACGGGTTCCCAGGTGGCAGGGGACAGACTCAGATGACCAAAAGAGAAGGCGCAGAGAAGTCTGTAGGGAACAGCTTTTACCGCCTTCTCTGGCTTTGTCCCCTGACACTGTCTTACATCGTACATTCCAGCAACATGCAGCTAACGTAACTGCTGTGGTTTCCCTGCATACATCATTCCCTTTTTCATCTCTGTCCGGAAGTTTCTTTCCCCTCCTTTTCACCTGGCCGAGACTCCTCTTAGAAAACCTTTTCTGAACTCCCCATAGTTGGGTGCCCTTCCTCTGGGTTGGGAGCCCCTCTTCTGCGCACCCAGGAAATCCTGTGCGTACCCCTGCAGCTATGATTGTTGATGTATCCACACCCCCAGGACACCCTGAGCTCCTTCCTTGGCCTCACCCCCCAGTCAGGCAGACTCAAGTGGCTCTTAATCAGCTTCCTCAAAGAAGAGGGTCCCTTAGCAGGCACAAAGTCAGTGACCAGTTAGGTGGGGCAAGGGTTCTGCTCATTGGGCCAGTGGATAAGGAGAAGCAGGCAAAGCCGGCCGAGAGGAGGGGGTGACAGCACAATCCTGTTGCCTTGAGCTCAGCTGTTTCTCTGGTGTCCTTTTGTGCTCATGGCTTGCCTTTCAAACTAGACTAGAAGCAACCTAAGGACAGGGACTTTGTCTTAAGTACATTTATACCAGAGCACCTTGCATAGAGTGGAAGCTCAAGAAGCATTTACTGCCTGATTAATTGGAGGGAAGTGATGAAAAGGAAAGCTAGACAACTGATTTAGAAATTGTGTGGATCTCCTGGGAAGAAGGCGTCCATTGAAGAAATAACACCACTACAGTAACAGGCAGAAAAGAAGCATCTTTCATCAGCAGCGTTTCGGACTAGAGAAGAGAATGACTGTAGCAAAGAGAAGCCGATGCCCAGGGCTTCCACTGGATGCAAAGGAAAAATAAAATATTTGAGACAGTGTTATGAAGGCAGAAGCAATATAATCTTTCTTTCTGGTAATACGGGGAAAAGGAGGGAGTGAAAGAGGGAGGGAGGACCCCTGCGAATCTGTGCCTCTTGTGTGACCAAAATAGAGGCATGAAGAAGCGCGGGGCAGGAAGGGGGAGAGGGAGGTGGCTCAGGAATTTGCTTGTCATCTTGGCTGGAGTGAGCTTGAATGAGAGAGAGAGAGACTGAGAATAATGGGAATTGGTAGATCAATCAATCAGCAAATATTTATTGAGCAGCTACCCTGGCTGGCAGCTGGAGAGAGCTCAGCTGGAGGGAGGCACATTAGAAAATTGTCTATAAAAAGGTGGTTGTGGGGGAGAGGGAGGGATGTGTTCTTTTGGAACAGGATGGAAGGAGAAGCAGGCTGCTTTGCTGTACGACTCCCGGAGGTGTCATTCACACGGTAGCCTTTGTGCAAAGCCCCTCTGGAGGTGTGCTGTGCACAGCCTACAAGGCCATCCGAACAGGCCTGGGGACAAGAACCCGACCCCCTGGAAGAGCTATGGCCCTGCGGGGGCCAGGGGGGTTTCTGGGGAAAGACTGGGATGAGCCGAGAGGGGCCTGCTCACCCGCCTCCTTCCCTCTTCCTCAGGGCTCCGGACGCTACTCTATCTACATTGCCAATTACGCCTACGGCAACGTGGGCCCTGATGCGCTCATTGAAATGGACCCCGAGGCCAGTGACCTGTCCCAGGGCATCCTGGCACTCAGAGATGTGGCTGCTGAGGCTGGGGTCAGCAAATACACAGGTATGCAGGGCCACCCGGGAGGGGATGGGGCCTGGGGCTGGGGTCCAGCACCTGGCAAGGCTGAGTCTAGTTCAGCAGCGACCACAAGGAGAGGGTGGGCTTATGTCCCTGTGGAGGGGGATAAAGGCTCTATTCCATCCCACCACCCACAGAAGGCTCCCCCCATACTGCCTGCCTGTCCAAGGGTTGTGGAGACATCTGGCAGGTGGGAGTTTCGGGTGCCCAATAGGGGACATCAGGCATAGTGGCTTGTGGGAAAGTGGGGTGTGAGAACACACAACAGCAACCTCTCCCTGGAACCCTTGCCCCGTTCCCGGCTGTAACCCCAATGATGGGTGAGCAGGTTCTATAGGAGAAAACAGACAAATCACAAAAGCCAAGATTTAAAGCATTATTTATTGCCAAATAGCAGATGAAATTATTTACTTACACATATGCAGCCAGGAACTGAGTGCTAAATCCCTAAGCTTCAGTTGGGTCCCGTCTCAGATAACTGAGCTCAAAGAATTGTGTTCTTCTTCCAAAACCTCTCCAGCACTTTTTTTTGAAGGCACACTCCCCCCTCATCTTTCTGGATGGAGGACCTATTGTCAGAGTCTCTGACAGGGAGATCTTTCTAGGGAAGGCTGTTTTTCTAATTCCAGCACGGCTGCTGACTAAACTCTGATAATCTGCCAATAGACTGCTGATGGCAGAGCAATCCAGTTCCTGTTTTGGGTGCCAAAAATCAGGAAGCCAGTGCTGTGCACAACAACTTCTCATGCAAACCTCAGCCCCACTCATGCCCGACCTGCGCTTCGGACGTAGAGATTCTCTTGTGCTTACAGAGACTTCCAAAGTGGCAGCCTGCCTGGGTCCGAATACTGGGGCCGAAAGCATCCTTGAGAGATCACATGGGGCATCCCCTCGCCTCCAGACACCTGGCTGGTGGCATAATCTCAAAGTCCTGCCCAGAAAGGGTTGTCACTGTCTCCCCTGAGTTTATGATGCCTTCCTCTCACCAACTTTCCACCCCGGAGAAAGGGGGAGATGAATGCTGACCTGTCTGGCAAAGTTTGTGGAAACAAACGACTAGACAATAAGCTAGTTTGCACAGCTCAAGCGCCCTCAAAGTGCCTGAGAGCTCCGTGCGTGAACATACCACAGAAAGGCCATGTCAGTAATAAACCACGTTTCCCTGGGAAAGGGAATAAACATGCAGGCGCTTCAGCCTGGATTTGTTCAGTCAATTTTTCTGAATAGTTCCCAGTTCTGTGCACTGGGTTAGCGTGGCAATTAAGTGCCTTGATCTTGCAGGGGAAGGCGGGTGGGCTGGGGCGGGGAATGAAGCCCTTGAAAATGATGAGATAGAAGGGAGGCTCCGACTGGGAGAGCGGCTGAGACACGAAATAAAAGAACTCAGAGGTAGGCAGCTGGGTGAGCGTGAAGGGGGCATTGTTCACGCTGGCTGGGCTGGCATGGAACCTAGCAGGGGGACCGAGGGGACCCAGAGGAGGCAGCTGAGGAGCACGGCGGGGACAGGAGCCCCAGCCAACTGTGCCGGCTGGGCTGGAAGGATGGGCAGCTCAAGGAGCCGGCAGCAGCTTCCGCAGAGGCATGGAGGGAGGCTGGGCAGCTGGCATGCCCAGAGGACACGTTAGAGCAGCTCCGCAGACTTCCAAGAGCCATTTGGCTGACAAGAACCCATTTGGCCCACCATGTTACTATTCTGTCTGCCTGCCTTCCCCAGCCCACCCTTTCCCTGCCCACCAAGCCCCCCAACACTACCCTGCAGCTCCCCTTGTCACACGGCTAACAACACATGGACAAGCGGCTGGAAAACTAGCCCAGAGTGCCCCCCTGAGCCTGAGGGATGGACCCCAACC
>JAQIFY010002802.1:0-13053 GCA_028533085.1 Varecia variegata | reverse complement strand
CAGTGCGCATCACACTCATCATGTAGGTATACACCCATCCCCTCCCCCCACCTCTGTCCAATACACAACTGTTGTTATTCCCAAATGTGCACTTAGGTGATGATCAGAAGAAAATATAGGAAAGACTCTTACAGACATTGGCCTAGGCAAAGAATTTATGAAGAAGACCCCTAAGGCAATCACAGCAACAACAAAAATAAATAAATAGGACCTGATTAAATTAAAAAGCTTCTGCACAGCCAAAGAAACAATCACGAGAATAAACAGACAACCCACAGAATGGGAAAAAATTTTTGCATACTACACAACAGATAAAGGACTGATAACAAGAATTTATTTAGAACTCAGGTTTGGGGTTTTAAATGAGCAAAAAGATTTGATGAAATTCTTCCTCTGCCCCTTGTGGTCATGGGATTCAGATCAATTCATGCTGATGATTCAAGCCTCAATGTCCACATCATGAAAGAGAGACACTAACACCCCAGCAACTTAACCAACAGGATGATAGTGAGAATTACATCAGGTAATATACATGAAAAGCCTGAACAGCATGTGTGAAGTCCTACAAGTAAGTCATAATAATGACAGTTACTACAAGCCATCTTCTGGCAAAATGTTGTAAACCTGAAAGGAGAAAATGGACTCCTTGACTATTGTTTACTTTCTGTTTTATTCAGTTTACTTTCTTTTCTATAACATGAAGGTGGAAGGAATAGATTCCTGCCACTTGCAGCACCTGTTAGTCATGGCTAGACGTGGAGCAGAGGGCAGACCTCCCCAGAGCATACAATAGATTGGGACATAGTACTGGTGGGAAAGGGGCCCTATCCTTTGTAACATAACAAATGGGCTGTTTGTCTGAAAGTGCTAGAAGAATAGGAGTTCCCTGTTTGCTGCCACCACTTGGAAATAAGACAGAGGGGAGATTTCTTCATCAACAATTGTGGCCTTCTCTCCATTATTTATTCATTCTTTCATGTGTGCCTTTATTTATCCCACAAACTTATTAAGCCTTCAGTTGATATCTCATACCCTCTGATTTCTCATGTATAAAAGAGGGACTCATAATGACAGTTTATTTTTATTGTAATCTTTATATGCACATTCATTATATTTATGTGCACATTTAAATATATTCTAGGCATTGTACTAATAATTTACATGTAATATCTTGTTTAATTTTTCCAGTGTCCTCTGATGTAAATAGGTATTATAACTATGCACATTTTATACATGAGAGATTTGAAGGTCATGGGCCAGCCCAGGTCACTCTGCTAGTAAACATTAGAGCTGAACTTGAACTTGGCTCTATTTGACTTGAAAGCCAAATCTCTGAGCCACTATAGCACACAACCACCAACCATAGCTCAAGTGAAGATAAAAGATGACAGCACATATCAAATGTTCTAGCAGCTTGGTATCCAGCCTTTACAGTTTCTTGGATGGTGTCTTTTTTCATGCAGACTTTTTCTGATTTCTATAGTCATATAAAAAATCAGCTTAACTTTCCAGGTAATTTTCCCATGTTGTAAGAACAGTTAATAGACAATCTATAAATAGATAAGATAACCCACAGTTTTATGGTATTCCATTAGCTTGGCTCAAATTCACAAGGAGCATGTAGTATAGTGGTGGCAGGCAGGCCCTGGGGCCAGACAGCCTTTGTTTGAATCATGGCTCCATAGCCTATGAGCTATATGATCTTTCTTACTTAAATTATTTGCCATCAGGGATAATAAGAATATCTCATAGAGTTGTTATGAAGATTAGTTGTGTTTATAATTCAAAGTTCTTACTATAGCGATTGACACATATCTAGTGCTCAATAAATGTTAACTTTTAACACAGGTATTATTTACATAATACGATTGCTGTTTCAGCATGTTCTGCTCTCAAGTTTGAAAGCAATAAATGGTTTCTTCCAGATGCTATCTTTATCTACATTTAATCCTCAACACCATAAACTTTAAATCTCACCTGTTGAATTACTGTCCTTCTATAGCCCAAACTTGTGTTCTCTCGAGCCATGTGATAAATAGTCATTCCATAAACATTGACTCTACATACCAGAGTGCATGACAGGTGCTAGGAATATAAAAGAAGATGAATCTCTGCCATCTAGAGGTACAGGGTTTAATGAATGTGGGTGACCATTTAGTTATTTGTCAAGTCTTCTGTGAAGAGGATTCTGGCACTGAGTGGCAGGTGCAGTAGTTGACCTTCAAATTCTATAATATATCAAAGAGTCTCCTTTCTGTTTTCCCCCAGCTCAGCCTGACAGGCTGTGTCAGGCACACAATAAATGAAAGCTTTTATTATTGCCTTGGAGAGGCAGCTTGGTAATGTAGGAAGAGGCTAGGTTTGGTGTTAGAGAACTGAGTTCAAATCCCAGCTCTACCATTTTGGGAGCTGTTACCTGGGATCAGTTATTCAACTTCTTTGAGCCTCTATCTTTTATAAAGAGGAGGATTTATAAAATGGGGAGACTACCTGATTAACAAGGATTTTGTGGAAATAAGTCGTGACACATGTGAAGCATGTAGCACAGACCCTGGCATAAAGCAGGGCCCAGCCAACGCTAGCTGGGGGTGGTGGCAGCAAGCAGTAGCCCTAGCTCCACTAGGAGAAGTGGATTTGACTGCAGCAGCAGATGTGGCTGCAACTTTCTTCTTCTCTTTGTTTGTTCAGATGCTGCCTTTCTAATGGTAATGGATCACTTTCAAATTCAAAGTCCATTCTAGAGATAAAGAAAAATGATAGTGGGTTTCCCTGTAATTAATGGCATTTTTTAGCATTTCTGTCTGATTATAAATAGAATATAAGATGCCTTCTGTGGTGAATAACATGTCTTTCTAGTTTTCTAGATTTATGAATTTAGCTCATATGAAATTAATTATTGTGGGTGTATTACATGGATGTGAAACATCTGGAATAATAGGATTTTATTGTTAATAGACCTCTCAGGAACTCATGACAAACATCCTTATAATAGCAACATATGCTGCTAGTTTAATGAGAACCATCACTGACAATTAATGGTTCTTGTAAATTACACATTTTCAGTAAATTACACATTTTCAAATTTTATATTCTTTATTTTCATTTTTATGGTTTCAGTTTGTGACTTGTTTAAAATTAAAGCCAGAGCTCCTTACAGAGGAAGAAAATATTTATTGAGTATGTACTATGTGCCAAGCACTGTGTTATACATTTTATATATGTGAATATACATGAACCGGATTACATTTTAAGCCTGAAAGCAATCAGGTATCTCTTTATTTATAAATGAGAAGTCTGAGAAACATTGAAATTAAAGTGAAATTACTTTAAAGTGACTTCCCAAGCTAGAATTAAAGGTTGGATTTCTGTGTTCTTCATTCATTAGAAGAGAAATTAGAGTATTACAGAAAAAATTCCCTTTCCTATAATACGATTTCTGCTTTCAGTAGGCTTCAACTTTATATACAACAACCTTCTAGGGACATATTGGGCTTAAGCCTATGTGGGTAAGGAGTTGATAAAGAAATCTATCAGTTTAAACCTTTGATGTATTTTAGAACCTAGTCTGTACATAGTGTGAGGTCAAAGACCATGAAAGTATCCAGTAGGGAAATATACTATTTTTCCTTGTTCTCTTGGTGCAGAAAAAAGGAATTTTTATTGATCACTAGCTATGTATAAACCGTATGTTGGCCATTAAATAATCTTCTTCTCTGCAGAGGAAGGTTTTGCCTGCATCTCAAAGCTCACTCTGCTGTTCTTCCTCCACATGTTTATTTTGGCTAGCCTCAAAGTAAACATAATTGATATATTTTAGACAAATAACAGAGAGAGAACATGTTCTGACTGCCAAACCAGAAAAGGTGATTAGGGGAAGGAAAATAAATGGTAGACATACCATTGTAGGGAGAAGGCAGAATTAGTTTCCTTCGTGTTTCATTAATCTGCATTTAGTTGCTATCACCTTTATATAAAGAAAAAGGCAAAATTCTTATCACAGTCTTCTATTTTATTATCTTCCCGGCATTCATATTATTTGAAATTATCCTGTTTAACTATTTAAATCTTGAGTATTGCTTCCTCCCCTCACTAGAATGTAAGTTCCCTGAGAGCAAGTACTTTTCTCTCTTGTTTTGTGCTGTTTACCCAAAGGCTAGAAGTAGTACAGGCACATAGTTAGCACAGATAACTTATTAAATGGACGAATGAATATCTACCTTTGTTTCCACACAGGACAAATTCTAGTTTATGTTATATACTCATTCACTGAATCATTTAAGGAAGGTATGCTGTGTGCCATGGAAGGTATATTCTCATAATATACACGCACAGGTATGCATAAATGAGAGACAAATTTGCATAACAGGTGAGAGGTAGTAAACTCCAAATAGTGGCTGGAGCTCTCCCTTGTCACATGAACTCAGGAAGGAAGTTCCACAACTTTTCTGAGCCTCCTTTATCACATGTAAAAAACACTGATATATGCCAACTCCAGCCTGCCTTGACAGCAACATACACTCTACTGTTTCCACCCTGACTCGTTTCTGAGCCACTGAGAATCTGGCCTGGTAGAAGGTAGGTGATTTTTCCTACTAAAACACGGCATCTAGACACAGTATGCAGATTGCACAACAGATGCTCCCCATGCATGTTTATGAGCAAAATTTGGCACTTTCAGGAGACCTAGGATATGGCAGCAATCTGTCCACTACCAGGTGAGATTGTATGACTGGACAAGCTGCTGTCAGGGCCTCTGGTTCTCCCTCCAGTCCCCACTGAAGGAGGACTCTAGTCCTCAGACTCTGGTCTGCTGTGGGCCTGTCACCATAGCAGGTCATGCTAACTCTTTCCCTGGAGCCTGGGCCCTGCTTTTGGCTTTCCAGATATTACCTCATTATTTCTAAGTTCTGCTACTTGGCCAAACTCCAGATGCCCTCGGTGGCCATCACCTAACACCTTGTGCCATAAATGTCGATATCTCAAATCAAACAAGTTTATTCCTCAACTCTTCTGAATCTCACAGATTGGATAACTGGACCTTTTGTAGCCAAATAATCCAGTGAATTCCTCCCAGTTACCAAACTGTACTCATTATTCATTTAGTACTATATAAAGGGGAAAGATAGATATAACTCATATAACATCTTGTTTGTATTTAAGAGTATGTAGAACAGATCTAACAGGAGTCATTGAACACCCCTGCAAAACAAAGTCCCCTTGAGATGTGAAGAGTATAATTTGCAAGGTCAATTGCAAACAATCCACTAATCATGAAATACAGGTGCATTCACATCTCAAGTGGGTAATTTCTGCTTTTCTTTTAAGGTAAGCTCTATATAATAAACAGTAAAGATATCCTTTCACTAGTCATAAAAATTGCCTCATGCTGACTTTTAACTCAAGATATTCCTACATATCAAGACTGAAGCCACATTATAAAGCTGCTCTGGATTCTATATTATGAACTCAGAGAGTTCTTAAGGGTTGAGATAGTAAAAATACTGAATAAAATATAAACTTTGCTAAACTTTATATTTTGACTACATGACCACTTTTCAAAAAGAAGGGAATAAGGCTAGTGAAATGAATAAAACCAGATTGTGTTCACCCCATTATTTCTTGGGTGAATAAAACCTTGATATATCCCTACAGCCCAGCACCATCCCTGGCACCTGGCATGTGCTCAGTAAATGTTGGTTGAATGAAAGAATGTCTGCCCCTGACCTTTTTTTTCTCATGGGTCATGGAAGCTGAGAAAGACCACGGTCAGAGAGAATGACATTCCCCACCTCATGGTCACAGTGAGAATTATGGAAGTGCTTTAGAAGTGAGTTATTTGAAGCTCAGTGGAGAAAGATTCTTCATCTTCTCAGATCTCTGCTGTCACCTCACAAAGAGAAATAAAGACTTATCTTGATGGCAAGGGACATTCAGGGATAAAGATGCCAAACATGGTCTGAGTCTGGAGCTCTCAGAGGGCCGCTGGTGAAGCAGTTTGAATAACAGAATAGTCAATCTTTAGAATCTTCCACAGAGGCTCAGAAAGATGTGTAAAGCGCTTGGGATTTGATTTTACTTTTCAGGGTTTTCTATTCTATTCTTATATTTACTGTCACTGAGTGTAACAGAAAGCAGACCTGTAAGACTGTTCAAGTTGTATTGTGTGTGTGTCTGTGTGTGTGTGTGTGTGTGTGTGTGTGTGTGTTTTCAAAGAAGAGGAAGAAGGTCATGGAAGACTTGTGAGGAGGATGACTTTTTTGTGATAAAAATGCCTATACAACATTTTGAAATGGAATGCAGAATCTACTCATCTTCCTTGGGGAATTGGTAATGTACAATCAATTGGAAGATTTTCTTTGATTTTCTGAAGAAGAGAAGTTTGTAATCTATAAAAATCTATCATCCTCTAGTTTCCTTACTGCCTTGTAAGGAAATATATAAATAATACAAACCTTGCCCTTTAAAGGAACTGGAAAGCAGGTAATAGTTATTATATATCTACCATCTTTTCAGTGCTGTAATAAACATGTTATAGTCCTATCTCATTTAATACTCACAACCCTATGAAGCAGATACATAATTATCCCCATTTTATAAATTATGAAATGGAGATTCAGGAAGTTGAAGATTCTTGTCTTTTGGTTCTATCTGTTATCACCCACCATAAACACAATCTGTCTTGGAAGTTTTCCCTATCTTTATCTGAAGCAAGTAACCCTTCCTTCCTCTGTGCCATCTCTGTACTTTGTGCATGCTTTTAATGTTATATCTCTGTATTTGAATTAATTTCTTTTCAAGTTGTGTTATGTCTTACTAGAGTATATGTCTCTAGATAGTCAGGATTCTGGTTTTTATCTCTGTATTCTTTGCATTGATCACAGAAATGTTTAGTTTTTGAAGTAAATGCCACATAGCCAGTTAGGCATGAAGTTGGAATTTAAATTTAACATTTTTTTGATTCTGAAAGCTCATGCATTTTTCATTATACTATAATGCCAAAACTTGAAGACAGACAGAAAGATTAACACAATTATATTATTAAGTAATGCACTTAAGTAATACAATTATATGCAATTTACATACCTAATATAAATATACTAGGGTTAAGAAATGGGTAGACAACTTACAGGTAATGCAAATCTAGACAGTGTGCAGTCCTGAGAGACTGTAAAGCTCCTAGAATAAGTTTAAGAATGTTGCTTTTGATTCACCAATTTTTTAGTATTATTATTATAAACAATTACCTGATAGGCCCTGTGGGAGGTATAAGGGTGAAAGTAACAGGAATCCTACCCGTAAGAAGTTTTCAGGTAACTAACATGGTGCAAGGAAATGTGCACATGCTAAAGTGCGTTTAGTTTTGAGGTATTTCTCTCTCTGAGCTGTACCTTCCTTACGTTTAATTTGGTCCTATTAATACCCCTGAGGATTATCGTGAAAACTAAAACAGATAACATATGCTATTGGACCTGGTGCCTAACAAAGATGAAAATAAATCAATGTTAGTCCTCAGCCCAAATGTAGGTATGAATATGGATATGGATATAGACTTAAATCAGAGGTTTTCCAAAAGGGGTGGGGGGGATTTCATTCCCCAGGTGACATCTGGACATTTCTGAAGATATTTTGGGTTGTCACAACTGGGGGTGTGCTACTGGCATCTGGTGAGTAGAGGACAGGGATACTGCTAAACATCCCCTGATATACAGAACAGTCCCCCACAACAAAGAATTAAAGAATTATCTGGCTCCGAATGTCATGGACTATAAGTGTAGATACAGATATAGATGCAAATATAAAAGTGCTAAGTATTACAATATCAGTTCTACTTCTACGAGAGTGCAAAGGTGGAAGAGGGATGACTCCCTGGTTCCAAATCTGAGGAGATTTTGTGAAAGAGCCAGGATTTATCTTGGCTTTGGGATTAAGTCAGGTAGAGAGAAAGCAATTGGAATTTCAGGAGGAGCTTGATTAATGGAAAAAGAGGCATTTGGGGATTACAGTCAACAAAAGGATTTTCCAATCAGGTGGTGAAATCTGGAAGAGTAAGTGGGGGACTTAGCAGGACTATATAATACAAATGTTGGTATAGGAGGCAAGATGTATAGGTGAACATGAAATGAGGAGCATGATGCTAGAGGAAGGACGATGATATGCTAAAGGAATGCATATTAATACATAACACATATTGTACTCCTTCATTTATTAAAAAAGAAAAAGACATTAAAAAATATCAAGTGTCCTAAGTATACCAGGGACCTATCTAGGCAGTGGAAATAAACACATAAATAAGGCACTGTTACTAAAATCATAATCTATGGTAGCATTACCAAAGTGTTTTCTGATGAAGTTATGTATTAACAGGAAATTAAATCAAATGCTATGTTTAGAAAACAATTCTCTTAAACAGTTAGAAACCTTAAACAGTTCTCTTCCTAAAGGGTGCTACAGAGATTTGAATAGGCTTATGAGCTATGGCATGTAGCAATTCTAAATTTCTCTGTTGCCTTAGTCTTTTTTCTGTTGTTTATAACAGAATACCTAAAAGTAGTAATTTATAAAGAAAATGAATTTATTTCCTACAGTTATGGAGGCTGGGAAGTCTAAGGTTGAGGGGCTGCATCTGGTGAGGGCCTTCTTGCTAGTGGAGACTCTCTGGAGAGTCCTGAGGTAGCTCAGGGCATCATATGTCAAGGGGACTTAGCATGTTAGCTCCGGTCTTCCTTCTTGTAAAGTCACCAGTCCCACTCCCAAGATGAACCATTAATCCATCAACCCAGTAATCCATGAATGCATTTATCCATGAAAAGATCAATCCACTCATAAGGGCAGAGCCCTCAGGACCCAATTACTCTTAAAGGCCCTACTTCTCAGTACTGCCACATCAGGGATTAAATTTCAACTTAAGTTTTATAGGGGACAAATATTCAAATCATAGCATTTGTGAAGTGCTTTGTTTTAGAGGAGCATTTCCCAGAGCTAATGCTTAGCCAAGTACAATTTGGAAAACACTGTTTTAACACCAGGTATGTCACCAGTAAGCCAGTAAGAAAACGCTAAATGTTTTCATGATAGTATTGGAATTTGCAAAGAGTTTGGTAAGAAAACCACCTCTGGTGATTCCAATACTTGAAATTTCTAGAAGGAAGATTTTCTTTATTTTTTTTTAATAGGCAAGAAAATTAAGTCAATATATGGTTGGTCTCTGGCATGCATTTGGTACTAAATAAAGGTTTTCGAGTATAATTTAATGACTGAGGCACTAGGAATGGGGTTAAAAAAAAGAGGAAGATAAAAAGAGTTTATGAAAGGAAAGCCTGCAAAACTTAGCAATAGAATGTATATATATTGAATAAAAAGCAAATAGGATATTAAGGATAAATAAAAATCAATCTTTGATATTAGAGAAAATTATGGTTTAATCAATCACGAGATCACAGAGAGGAATATTAAGGGAAATCATATTGAAAAGTTAGTATCAGTCCAAGGAACTTAGATTGCTGTGTTCAAACTAAGTCATGAATTTACTGTGTGGCCTGGCCATGATCCTTACACTTTCAGATCCTCACTTGGTTATTTATAAAACATAGATATCTATGCTTCCTATGAGGATTAAATATATTGATTAAATATAAATACATATGTAAATATATATACATTTAAATATATAAATACATATATGTATTATGCACATATTATACATACATGTATGTAGAGACATACATATATGTAAGAGAGATTATTGTTATTGTTGTTCACATTCTAGACCCATAGACACTTTCATAAAGGATTTCATTAATATGCATTTTATTAATTAGTTTTAAAAAAATTCATGGCTACTGTAAAATGGTGACTTTTCTGACCATCTTTTATTGATATCAGAAATTCTACTTTTCTTGGTATTCAAATGAAACTAGGTTAATATGATTTTAATATTCATATTTAGTTATTATAAGTTAATATATTTCACTAAGTAGCAATTAGGTCCATATTATCTAGGATAGCAGATGCTGTGGGGATAATAACCAATCCCAGTCCTCCGGAATATTATAATCTAAGGTGTTGAAGGAGAGATCAGTTTGACATATATATAGCTAGCATAACTAGGATATAAATAATAATACATGTTTGGAATTTATATATAGCTTTTATATATTTTATTTCATTTACTCTTTACAACCAACCTGTGAGGAAAGCCTTATGCTGTCATTATTGTTATACTATCCTCATTTTATGGTGGAAGAAACAGGGGACCAAGGACTATGCTACTCTCCAAGTAAGCACAATTGAATAAGACAAAGTCCTTGCTTCTAGCACTTTCTAATCTATTAGGGAGGCAGAACTCCCAAGAGCCAGAAAAAAAGAATAATTACTATGTCAGAAACATTTTTACAAAGGTAGCAACATCAGATTTGGCACAATAAATGTTGTCATTGACATTATCCCAATCTTGGAGAAGCTGAATTATGGAGTTGCCAATATGTCAGTTGTGTGGCCTAACAGCTTCTTTTGCATAGGGACTTGTATATTCTTTAGTGTGTTGATGCAAAATCAACAAATGATAAATATGAGAAAGATCCAAACATCCATATAGTCCATTTTGTGGAGACTGAGTTTCAGAGAGAGAAATTAAATGACACAGGCACGAACAATTCAGGCAATTCACCATGTCCAGGCACATGGTGACAAGGTATGACCCCAGTCGAGCATCTCCCTTGAGGAAGTGACATCATTTTCTCTCTGACAATGTCCTGAAAAGTTAATTTCATTTCACCTCAGTGGCTCAAAGAGAGCCAATCAGACAGGGAGGGCATACTCATTGGCAATTTCCAATGACATCATGAAGTATCCAAAACAAAAACACTCATGGCAAAATGGCATCCCAATCACAAACTGTTCTGGTTCTCCAGTTATCTCTCCACAACGTGTTTGGAAATAAAACTGGCCCTTTTGGAATTTACAAAGCCCCAGGTTTCATGGGCAATTTAAGGTGTCAATATAGAGGAGCAGGTAGTCCTGTGGGCCAATTAAAGCTTGAGTAATTTATATAATGAGAATAAATGTTAGCTTATGTATTTGTATCCCCAACTGTTGATGTTATCATACTGGTATTTAATAATACAGAGATGAGAACACTGTGTCAATGCACTAAATAATAATAATAATAACTACCATTTCCTGAGTCTCTACAAGGTGGCTCAGAGACTTCTAAGCACTATTTCATACATTTTTCTATTTAACCTTCAAACAGAATGTGTGTATTGTTATCTCCATTATACAGATGCAGAAAATGAGGCTCAGGGGTGACTTGCCTGGGGCACATAGCCACTAAGGAGCACATTCTGGATTTTTCTTTTTTGATTTGTATCTTTTTTTCTTTATTTCAGCATATTACGGGGGTACAAATGTTTAGGTGACATATATTGCCTTTGCCCCACCTGAGTCAGAGATTCAAGCATGTTCATCCCCGAGACGGTGCACACCGCACCCGTTAGGTGTGTATATACCCATTCCCTCCTCCCCTCTCCCACCTGCCCAACACCCGATGAATGTTCCCACTATATGTGCACTTAAGTGTTGATCAGTTAAAACCAATTTGATGGTGAGTACAGGTGGTGCTTTTTTTTCCATTCTTGTGATATTTCATTTAGTAGAATGGGCTCCAGCTCTATCCAGGATAATACAAGAGGTACTAGATCACCATTGTTTTTTGTGGCTGAGTAGAACTCCATAGTATACATATACCACATTTTATTAATCCACTCATGTATTGATAGGCATTTGGGTTGTTTACACATCTTTGCAATCGTGAATTGTGCTGCTATAAATATTCTAGTGTTGATGTCTTTTTTACAGAATGTCTTTTGTCCCTTTGGGTAGATGCCCAGTAATGGGATTGCTGGATCAAATGGTAGTTCTACTTGTAGCTCTTTGAGGTATCTCCATACTGCTTTCCACAGAGGTTGTACTAGTTTGAATTCCCACCAGCAGTGCATGAAGTGTTCCTATCTCTCCGCATTCACACCAACATTTATTGTTTTGGGACTTTTTGATAAAGGCCATTCTCACTGGAGATAAGTGATATCTCATTATGGTTTTGATATGCATTTCCCTGATGATTAGAGATGTTGAGCATTTTTTCATATGTTTGTTGGCCATTAGACTATTTTCTTTTGAAAAGTTTCTGTTCCTGTCCTTTGCCCACTTTTTGATAGGGCTGTTTGTTTTTCTCTTGCTGATTTTCCTGAGTTCTATATAGATTCTAGTTGTCACCCTTTATCGGATGTGTAACATGCAAATATTTTCTCCCATTCTGTAGGTTATATGTTTGCTCTCGTGACAGTTTCTTTGGCTGTGTAGAAGCTTTTTAATTTGATCAGGTCCAATTTATTTATTTTTGTTGTTGTTGTGATTGTCTTTGGGGTCTTCTCATAAATTCTTTGCCTAGCCCAATGTCTGTAAGAATTTTTCCAACATTTTCTAGAATTCTGATAGTTTCATGCCTTAGATTTAAGTCCGTTATCTACCATAAGTTGATTTTTGTGAGAGGTGAAAGGTGCAGATCCTGTTTCAGTATTCTACATGTGGCTATCCAATTTTCTCAGCACCATTTATTGAGTAAGGATCTTTGCCCCAGTGTATGTTTTTGCCTGCTTTGTCAAAGATCAGATGGCTTTATGAAGATGGTTTTATATCTGGGTTCTCAGTTCTGTTCCATTGGTCTCTGTCTCTCTTCCTGTGCCAGTATCTTTTTTTTGTTTGTTTGTTTATTTATTTCAGCTTATCATGGGGGTATAAAAGTTCAGGTTATATATATTGCCCATGTCCCGCCCATCCCCCTGAGTCAGAGCTTCAAGCGTGTCCATTCCCCAGACAGTGCGCATCGCACTCATCATGTAGTTATACCCCCGTCCCCTCCCCCCACCCCGATCCCCCCGACTCAAAACATTCAAGTGTGTGCATTCCCCAGACAGTGAGCAATGCACTCATCCTGTAGGTATACACCCATCCCCTCCCCCGACTCCCGACCTCAGTCTGAAACCCAATTGGTGT
>JAQIFY010002801.1:0-13053 GCA_028533085.1 Varecia variegata | reverse complement strand
CTTGCCTCAAGGAGGAGGCAGAGAATGCCAATATGGTGTGATGAAAACAAATCTCTGTGAGGCGAGAGTTTTCTTCTAACTACTGAATAAAATAAGTGCATTCTGAGAGGTTTAATGAATCTGACTTTTTTTAAAAAAAAAAGTTAAAGATTTTGGAAAGCCTCAAGGTAAATACTTACAAGAAAAAAAAATCATTTCTGAATTAAGCTTCGGAAGAATAGGGACTATCACTTAATGATCATGGCACCCTACTGGCCTTGTTTTTCTTGATCCTGTGGCATTCTGCAACACCATTTGTCCTCTGAGAACAGACCAGAGTTGAGAATAACTTCTCAGCTACGTTACTGCACATCTGAGTTAATCGGTGCCTATGCTGTGACATAATTTGCCCCCAGCCAGTTCTGATGGCCAAAAATGCCACTCAGAGTAGAATTTGTATCAGTCTGCATAGTGTTACTTTTTGATCACTGTTGGTTTTTTTTTTTTTTTGGTTGTAAAAACAATAGTGTTGAATACAATTTTGAGCAAATAAAAGAAAAAAAATCCAACAATTACTCCCCAATAATTATTTTCATTTTTGTGTTTCTGTGTCTACCTTATTTTCAAAGGACAATAACAAATAAGAAGATAAGAAGAAGCCAGAATTTAATACTTCATAAACTTCTCTGGAGTAAGTTGGTTTTATAAGCTTGGAAGTGATAGAAGACATGACAAAGAAAAAGGCTGACCAATTTAATGATGTAAAATTTAAAACTTTCTGAATGCATTATATGTTAGTGTGCGTTAGACATGGTTAAGTAGCACTTAGAATCTCGTCCCACCTCCTTCTCATGTGCCTTCCTGTATTTCAGGGGTTGAAAGGTAAAAATGGACATTTCCCAGGCTCCTTTGCAGATAGAGCGGTAGATTCAAAATAGATTCATTCCTGAATGCATTCCTGTGAGGATTTAAAGGCGGAAGTGCGGCAGATACTGCTGTTGGCTGTTTTGGGTTT
Source organism: Varecia variegata (assembly GCA_028533085.1). Classification (NCBI taxonomy): domain Eukaryota; kingdom Metazoa; phylum Chordata; class Mammalia; order Primates; family Lemuridae; genus Varecia; species Varecia variegata. The sequence goes on along the minus strand of JAQIFY010002801.1, from coordinate 12,059 downwards.
TAGGTACGGCTGTGGAAATGTGAAGTCTGAAGCAGCATTCCAGTGTCTAGTCCCCACGTTTGTGGTTGTCAGGAGACATTTGTGCTGCAATGGTAGTGACTCCTAATCCTTCAGTCTCAGCTGCAGTGGCCTGTTCTTCCTGATGGTGGCAGATGGAGCAGCAACTTTTAAGGACCAGTTCTGTGATGTTTCAGGAGTCATTCTTTGGGGCCCAGCCTAGAACCTGCTCTTACAGAATTTCCAGGGATTTTATAAGCATCTAATTCTCTGTGTTAAATTCCTTTTGCTTAAAATATTTAGAGTAGATTCTGTTTTCTGCACTGAAGTATGAAGTATTGGCAAGAAAAAAAACCCTCAAAAATATAAAAACAGAAACAGTTAACAAAGTGAACAACTAGTTCACATGGGAGAAAACACAAATAAGTAGAAAGCACGTGAAGTGAATCTCCTCTTAGGAACTACCCTCTGGCAGACTCACCCAAATGAATGAGACAAAAGCAGCACAGACACAGTGTGGTCCTACCCTCCCACCAGCAAGTGCTTGGTTGTCCTATGTAAGTCCCTTCAGAAACTTGACAATGGAAATGCAATCTCTTTGATATTTTTCCAGGTAGCCAAAATGAAGATGTGTAAAACTTTTGCATGTGGACTGAGACACAGAGAAAGCTGGTTTGTAGTGGGAAAGAAAATTAAGCAAAGGAACAGAAAGGAACAAAAAGAAGCAGAGATAAGAAAGTGATAGAAAGAGTGAGAGAGGTTCCCCCAGTTTCAGTTTGTTCCTGAGGCCCAGGAATAAATTTCTTACTCTGCTTAAACATAACGTGTTTTGGTTGCTACAAATAACAATAGCAATAATCCCAATCAATATCTTTGCAATAACAGAAAATGGACTCAAAGATCATTCATTCAACAAATTTTTATGGGGCATCTTAGGAAAAGGAATTGAGGAATAGGGCTTTGAATAAGACCATGCCTTCATATTCATGGAACATACAGTTGAGTTTGGAAGAGATACTGAACAAGTAATTATAAGGAAGTACAGGTTTTCTTAAGAGTATACACCAGGACTCATGAATCCTTGCTAAATAATTTAGAATAGATGACCAGACAAAATAATCATTTCTTCATTTATGGTTGAGGAAATCTCTTTCAAGTGTTCATGATGCTTTTTGTTCTCTCTTTAAGCAGAGCACTCTTTTACACTATGATCACACACTGAAGTCAAAAACTTCTGGGATGAAAAGAGGGAGAGCCTAACAGCAGAGTCTGAGACTCAAAGTTGAGACGTTGGGCCCATCATGGAAGGATTCCTGTTTACTCCACCAATAGGAACTTTTTATCCCTGGTCATAGATAGGTATCCTTCCTGCCAATGACAAACATTAAGTGACCCAAAAAACTAAAGTCAGAAGCAGGTGAACACTGAAAACTGTGAGAATTCTTATGCACACACTCATGATTCCTCCTGCATGGCCTTGCTCTGATTTCAAAATCTACATTCATAGATATTTATCAACATTTTCCTCTATGAGAACTCACACTAAGAAGATTTTGGAAATAGATATAAATATGGTTACACAGTCATATATTTTTAGGTTTCTAAAAAACAAAAACACATAAGTTTTTTTAAAGATGCTAAAAGATTTCCTATTATTTCCAGGCCTGGCTACCAGCTGACCACCACTTTGACCTGGTATAAGCTGAGGACTTTAATACTGGGACAATCAGTATCCAGGAGAAATGCATCTGGAATCAGGAAGACTGATGGCATCCTGACTCCAAGTTTCATGATCTTCAAGGCCTTATTTCCTTATCTGTAAAATGATGTGTTCCAGCTCTACCCTGTGATTCTCTGTTGACCAAGAGCTGACCAAAAGAATAAAAATGCAAAAGCACAAACAGAAGATGGAAAGTGAGTATTTTGTGCAATAGCTGTATTGCCAGCAGACTCCAGATTGGTGTGAAACCCTGAACTTGAGGGAGCAGAAGATGAGCCAGGCTCAGCTCACACCAACAAACATGTTATAGCCAGAGGATGCTTCACCCTGGTTAAATACCAGATGAATTAAAGGCCGTTGCCAGCAGCTGTGAAGAATGTCACTGGGATGCTGTCTGATTGCCCAGTGAGTGCTATGAGTGAAGCGTGTCGGCTCCTACGGGAAGGTCAGCCGCATTTCCAATGGTTCAACTGCAGGGTTTGGCTGGAGGCACCCACAGACACACAGGTGCCGGGAAATGTCTCTTCCTTGCAGTGTGCACGGGGACAGGCCAACTCCGTACTGTCAGATGAACTGTAGCATAGATAGCCTGGGCCACAACGGGAAAAGATCGTGAATGTGGGGCAGGCAACGGGCTGTGGGGAGCAGAGGAGTGACCCTGTGTTAGGACTTCTTTTTCTTTTTTCATCTTACTCTTCTTTTTTTTCTTTTTTTCACAAGAGAAGACTGATTGTGCTGTCACCCTGGCTACTAATTTTTATTCTAAACTTTATTTAAGAAAAAAAGAGTACTGGCCCAATTAGTTTAAAAATCATGTTTCTTGGAATCCTGGCAGAGGATAGATGTGTCAATTGCCTGAGGGGCTGTCAGGTGGGGGCAAGCAGGTGGGCTCAAGGTTCCTTGTCTCTCTTAACCAGAGACTCTCTATTTTCATTGTTTCTCTTTTTTCTTTTTTTTATTGTATAAATTTAAGATATATAACATGATATTTGATATACATATGCATAATGCAATGATTACTACAATTAAGCAATTTAACATACCCATCATCTCACCTGGTTAACTTTTTTGGTAGTAAGAGTCCCTGATTAATATATCAAGCTTAAATGTAAGATGATTATGAAATGATTCCATTGCTGAAAATAAACCAATAAGTAACATTTCAGACCAGCAGATCAGAGCTTCTCATTTCAACGTGCATACAAATCACCTGGGGACTTTGCTGAAATGCAGATTCGGATTCAGCGGATCTGGGGCGAGGCCTGAGATTCTGCCTTTCTGACCAGCTCCCAGTTGATGCTCAGGCTGCTGGTTCATGGACCACACTGAGAAACAAGGTCCTAGATGACCTTTCTGGAGGGTCATCTCAGGATACTCACATTGCTCTTAGGATTTTACTGCTCATTCTTATATTTGTTTTTGCTGTTGAGTTTTCAGTATTTATTACCTTTATTTATTTTTAAACAGCTTAATCGAGATTTAATTTACATATCATACAAGTCACCCTTTTAAAGTGTACAATTCAGAGGGTTTTAGTACATTCACAGAATTGGGCAACCATCACAATTATCTAATTTTAGAGCGTTTCATTGCCCCCAAAAGAAATCTGTGTTGGTTAATTTTATGTCACCTTTACTGGGCCATGGTGTGCCCAGGTACTTGGTCAACCATTATTCTGGGTGTTTTTAGGGTGTTTTTGGTGATGTTAGCATTTAAACTGGTAGAGTGAGTAAAACCACCTCTCTAGTGTGGGTGGGCCTCATCCAATCAGGTGAAGGCCTGAATAGATGAAAAGGGCTGACTTTCCCCTGAGAAAGAGACAGAGGAGTCCTTTTACTTGACTTCCTTCAAACTGGGACATCAGCTTTTCCCTATCTTTAAATTTGAACTGAAACATAGGCTCTTTTTGGTTCTTGAGCCTGCTTGCCTGTGGACTGGAACCACACCATTGGCTGTCCACGTTCCCAGGCCTTCGAACTTGAACTGGAACTGCTCTGTCAACTCTCTGGGTCTCCAGCTTGCTGCCTCATCCTGCAGATCTTGGAACTTGCCAGCCTCCATAATCATATTAGCCAGTTCCTTATAATCTATCTAGCTATCTATCTCTCCTATTGGTTCTGTTTCTCTGAAGAACCCTGATGAATACGAACTCCCTAACCATTAGCAATCACTTCCCATTACTTGCTCCTACCAGCCCCTGACAACCACTGATCTGCTTTCTTTCTCTATGGATTTTATTCTGAAAATTTCATTTAAATGGAATCGTAAAACATGTTGCCTTTTGAGGTTTCTTCCACTCAGTGTAATGCTTTAGGGTTTACTGTATTGCAGCATTATAACATATATTGCCCATACTTTGCAGCCCTTTCCAATCCAGCTTCAGATCTTGCCAGTGGCCCAGGCAGAGGAACAGGCTCTGTTGAGTAGTATATCTCCAGAACCAAGAACAGTGCCTGGGATTTATTAAGCGTTAAATAAATAGTTGCTCAATGAATGTGTGAAAGGTGATACCTGCTGACCCAGAAGTACGAGAGAGTAGTTTCAAAGGATATAGACAGGGAGAGGTGACCAAGTGGTTTAGGCACATGTATAGGGAGTGGTGGGAGAGACATGACTGGTTATTTTAACAACTACAGAGTTGCTATCAAGTGAGGGTAGGAAGCATGAACAAGTGGCTTTCGAGTGTACTCATAAATCCAGTTGTCACTTAACCCTTTACCTGGAGTAGTTTTTTGGAGTAACTGGCTTAACTACAGAACTATACCAAGAAAGTCAAGATAATTTATGCATTTCAAGTTAAGTTATGCATTGATTATGGGAAACCATTCTAATATTAAGGACTTGATGTGACAATCTTAGAAAATGTGTGATGAATGACAAAAATAATTCTGGAAAAACTAGATCACTTTCTTCTAAATGTAATTCAGTTATACTCAGAAAACATCAATTGCAAATCTATGCATAAAGTATTATAGATTATAAGGATGAAAGCCAGAGCCTTCCTTTTGTAAGTTTGTAATTATTCTATAGTCATCAAATTTCTTGGAAATAGTTCTTGAAATTTTTAAAACATTTCTGAAAAAGGAATGATTTACCCATTCCTGGTAGACAACATTTCTTGAGTTGTGGGTTAAAAACTCATCTCCATCATTTTTCTTCCAGAAGCTGGAAGAAGCTGTAGATGTCTAAATACTATCATTTTTACTTTTAGATAAGCATTAAAATATGAGGATTAGAACATTACAATCTTAATCAGGAAATCTGAGTGACAATTCTACCGGCCTTTAATTGTGTCCCTGTCCAATTTCTTCTCCGCCGCTAGTAGGGGAACATTTCTATGTGTGAATCCAATCACATCCTTTACCTGCTAAAAATCCCTCCATGACAATTGATTTTAGCATAGTCACCTCTGCATTTGTGCAGTGCTAACAAAATAAACCAGCTGTATGTTATCCCCAAAAGATATACCAGAAATGAAATGACATAGAAAGCTTCAAAATAAAGGGATGAACAGAAACATACTCTAAAATAGTAACAAAAGGCACTAGGTGTGCAATGTTAAAAACAGTATAAATAGAATTCAAGTAAAATATGTAATTAAAAATGGTTTTTTATATTGATAAAAGAGTAAATATATTTTAAAAAATCAGTCACAAATCTTTAAGCTCCTGCTAACACATCAAGCAAAAACAATTAGAATTTTAAAGACAAATTCATGAAATCATAAGCATAATATGGTCCAATAAATTACCTCTTTAAAAATTTTACAGAAAAATGTGAGATGTAAGGTATAATGAATATGAATAAATCAATAAATATAATAGCATAATTAACTTTAGATATAATATGTATATATAGCCAACAAAAGCAAACTCACATAATTTCCAAATATCCACGGAACAATGGAAAAAATGGCAGTGCATGAACAACAAAGAAAAATCACAATAAATCCTCAAAGCAGAAATCATATGGCTCATATTCTCTAACTACATATTAAAAAAAAACCAGAAACTAACAAGAAAATAAAAGCCAAAAAGACTGATTTACTTTAAAATTGAAAATAATCCCACAGAATAGTCTAGTAACTCTTCAGATAAATAAGATGCCAGAACTGAAAGTACAAAGTTTTTAGAAATAAATAACAATAAGAAAACTTTATACAAAAAAAGCTGTGTTTTGTGCCCTGTTACTCAGAGCACACTCCATAGACTTCAATTTCATTTATTAGAAAATGAGAAAAAGTGACTTCATGGCATTTTATCACAGATGTTTATACATTCTCCCTCTCCCAATCAGATTGAAATGCCAGTAAATGTATTAACACACTATTGATTGACGAGGGAAAGGAGACAACATTAAGGAGTTTCAATGTATTTTGGAAAGTTAGAAAGCACCTGATTTAACTGAACAGCTTAACTTATTACCTGAGTATCTACAGACAATGATACCAACAAGTATGTAAAATTTGCCCTAGAACCTCTATCAGGCTGGGCTCTAAATGACACCACAGAGTGTGGAAGGTGCAACAACTGGGTCACGGGGCTGACACAGGGAAATGGCCTGGAAGTCTCTACACAGAGTGGCTGGACACTTAGGTCTTTTCCTCCACTATGCAGCCAAGCAACTTGCTCACCACACCTGCCCACATGGCACGAAGAGTACATATTCTAGAGAACTTGAACGATTGAAGCCTAAATCTTGAGGACACAAGGAACAGTGCTAAACGAGAGGTCAGGGGAGAGGAGCAGGATTGAGAACAGGAAGATAAATGGTCTGACAGTGCCCATCAGAATGCCAGCAGTCAGATGAATGGCTGACTTCACTTCGGAGGAAGTGCATTACGGATGCAAATGTTTGAAGGTCCTCCAACAAAAATGTCATTGTGTAATCCCTTCACCAGACCCTGATTTACGTGCAATGAGAATTGAGTATATGATTAAGGTGGAGAAAATATGGATAATTTAATAAAATTATTGCTAGGATAATTGATTATACAGTCAGGAAAAAAAATAAAGTAATATCCCTTCTGTTCATCACAAACACAAAAAATCCTAGAAGAATTTGAAAATGAAATGTATTTAAAAAAACTAATCAATTATTAGGCCGAGATGTAAATGATTATTATATAATTTCAGTGAGAGTAGAAATGTCATGGAACCCAGAAACCATAAAAGCAAAATTTGATATATTTTACAACAAAAAATAAACAAAAAAAAATTTACTTCCATATGGCAAACACACCATAAAAAGACAGTTGACAGTCTGTCAAAAATATTTGTAATCCTTATAAGACAAGGGGTAAGCATCAATACTACCTAATGAGCTCGGGAAAATTAACAGGCAAAAGTCAAACAACCCAATGGAAATGAAATTGCCAAAGGATATGACAAGAAAAGACATGTGTGAGCATGGTCTTTGAACCAAACATATGAGTAATGTTTTGCTCAGCATTAAAACCAGCCCAAGAAAAAAGCCATAATGCTAATCAGCTCATGACGACCAGCTGAGGAAAAACATACGGCTCACAGAATATGACTCATTTGTGGGAGGTAGCCACCATCATTTTGTAAACACAGTGCCTGGAAAGCTGCTAAAGGTACTTAATGTTAACGATGCCTAAAATCCCCAACCTCTCTTAAGCCACCCTAAAATGCCATGCTCTAGCTAATCCTTTGAAGAGGGAAATTAGCTATAGAGAAAAGTACCAAGATCCGTGGTGCTTCTAGCTTTTTAATCTCAGAATAGTGTCCTCTTAGACTTCTATTTTCCATCAAAAAATGCTCACCAAAATTGTAATATATTAAGAATGTAGTTGAGATGCCTCATATGAGGAGCCAGAAGGATTTGGTTTCTTTTTTTTTAATAGACTTTATTTTTTAGAGCAGTTTTAGGTTCACAGCAAAACGGAGCAGAATGTACAGAGATTTCTCGTATGCCCTCTGCCTCCACAGATACACAGCCTCCCCCATTATCAACATTCCCCCCAACCAGAAAATACATTTGTTACAATTAATGAACTTATATGAACACATCACTGTCACCCAAAGCCCATAGTATACATTAAGTATCACTCTTGGTGTTATACATTCTCTGGGTTTGGATAAATGTATAACAACACGTATCCACCTTCATAATATTATACAGAGTAGTTTCATTGCCCTAAAAATTCTCTCTGCTCTAACCCAATCATCCCTCCCTCCCCCTTAACCCCTGGCAACCACTGATCTTTTTACTATTTCCACAGGTTTGCGTTTTCCAGAATGTCATATACAGTAGCTGGAATTTACAATATGTATTATTTGTTCTGTTTTTAAAGCCACAATTTACTACATGTGATCTTGGGGATGTTGTTAACTTCCTTAGTACCCTTGGACATTGATTTCCTCATCTGCAAAATGGTGGCAGGGGACTTGCTCTGCCCACCTGCATCCTGGGACAGTTGTGAATGTTGAATCATGCAACAGCGCTTTGGAAATGGCTACACTGTAATGAAGACCGCAGGGAAGAGAATAAACACAAGCTTCCAAAGATGACAAAAGTCCTTTTTAAAGACTGAAACTTTGTGGTTTGTTGGAAAAGTTTGGAGAGGATAGGAAATCTATTTGTTTCCTGTTTTACACACAGAAAAACTGAAATATAGAGAATTGAGGTAACTTACCTAAATTCATACGATGGATCAGTCTTCATTTGTATATTTTCTCTAGAATATCCTAACAGTACCTATATTCATTAAAATGACAAAACGAAGCCAGTTGTTTCATCTTTACTTGTAAAATCACATTTTACTTGGAAGGTGTTATGGGCTGAATTGTGTCCCCCTCAAATGCATATGTTGAAGTCCTAACCCCTACTACCCCAGAGTGTGACTGTATTTAGAGATAGTATCTTTAAGGAGGTAATTAACTTCAAATGAGGTTTTTAGGGTGAGCCTCCATCCAGTGTTACTGCTGTCCTTAAAAGAAGAAGAGATTATGACACAGACAAGTTCAGAGGGAAGACCACAGGAAGACACAGGGAAAAAATGGCCATGTACAAGCCTGGGAAAGAGGCTTCAGAAGAAACCAACCTTGCTGACACCTTGATCTTGGAACTTCTGGCCTTCAGTATTGTGAGAAAACAAATTTCTATTGTTCCAGCTACCCAGTCTACGTCACTTTGTTATGGCAGTCTTACAAACTAATCCAGAAGGGTTCTTGTTGTTGTTGTTAGCTTGGTTTGTAAGGGGATCCCTTCACCAAGGTAAAAGTGCATGAACATGGCAATGATATCAGTCTGGTTTACAGAATTAGGAACATTTTCTTTACTGAGAATCAGATTCACACTCTGAAATGGACTTTCTGAGCCCAGGATGTGTGATTTCTGATTAGCTGGAGGTGAAGAATATAGAATACATTACCCAGTTGATGGTAATGTTTTCTATAATTACATGTCCTGGTTAAGCACATTCATGGGCTTGGCATATTTTCATAAATCATCAGCTGTGTATGCCCTATTAATAAATAAGTGACATGTAGTGAGATGACAGTGGTACAAGTTAGAAATAGGCTGTCTACGCCCTGGGGGTAGGGGAGGAACCGAGATAGGGGCTGGGATTAGCCAAACTGTGGTGGAGACAGTAACCACTCTGTGGCCAAGCACCACACAATCCTTTCACGTGAACCAAGTTGAACTCCTTGGAAGTCTGTAAACTTAAAATGAGTTCTAGATCATGGGCTAGGGAAGAATGCCTATAACAGTGCTCCTTAAATTTAATGTACATAAGAATTACATGAAGATCTTGTTAAAATGCTGATTCTGAATTAGGCAAGTCTGAGGTAGGGCATAACATTCTACAACAAGCTCTGAGGTAATGCCATTGCTGCTGGTTTGGAGACAACACTTTAAGCAGCACTTGATGTAGCAGAAGAACAAAAGTGCAAGGCAAGTAGACCACAGAGGCATCAAAAGGAAATTTAGAGCCACTCAGCCTCATTTTGAAATTAAAGAAATACAAATTAAAACAACCAGATAGAATGTTCTTCCTATGCATTTGGCAAAGCTCTGAAGATTTGATGACACGTGCTAGGAGGGAGTGTGGGGTTCTGTTACGCATCAGTGGTTGTAAGTGTTAATAAATACAACTGTAAAGGTGGGAATTTGGCTTTAGCTACTGTAATTGAAAAGGCACATTCTTTTGAGCCCAGTAGATTGACTTCTGTAAATGTATCCCACAGATATACTCAAATTTGTGCAAAATAGTCTATACTTTTGGTAAAACAGTTATATGTGTGAGTATATTTATATGCTAGAATATGCACAAAATATTTCTGGAAAACTACAAAGGAAAGAAATACCAGCATAACCTCTGACAGAGAATGTTTAAGGAGCCAGGAGTTTGGGATGGGAGGAGGTTTACTTCTTACTTTTGTTCTGGGTGATTTTTAAAAAATCATATCCATGAATTAATTTTCTTTTAGTTAAGAAGGGGAGGGGATAGGGTGGGAGAGATAATTTTGAAAGGCTCATGAAAGACAGGGCAGCGTTAGGAACAAGAGGGTGATGCTGCTTCCTTTTCTCTCTGAGGTCCCACCAAGGAAGCAGCCACCATTGTCTGCTCACAGCAACACTGCCCACCAGTTTCTGGGTTCCTCCCTAATACCTGCACTGGGCTCTTAGCCTCTTGGGGTGCTCAGGAGTAATGTTGTGCTTCTGGGGCACTTTAGGTTTTGAGGGAAAGAATTTCATGCAGGACAGCTGCAGAAAGGGGGAAATTTATTATAAACGCATATGTGGAATGAATTACAACTGGAACATCTTCACGTACCGAAGCTATCCTATTAATAGAAAGCAGACTCACTGTCTTTCCGAACATCTTTGTCTCTGAGTCAGCCTCATCCTCTCTCTCTCTCTCTCTCTCTCTCCATATACATATATGTCAGCACCTTCTTCCCTCTCCACTGTTGGGTATTCTCACTCACTCTGGACTCTGTATTTCTTCTTTAGCTTCTGCTACTTGCATTTACATCCTGTTCATAATGTGGAGCTCCCTATTGTCTTGATAGCTCTGACTCTACAACATAAACCTCATGTCTTAATTTCTGATTCTTAAAGGTTTTACAGTTTTTCCAGTATTTCCGCATTCCAACTCCTGGGGGGTGGACTCTGACCCCACTTGACCATGTTATGACTCAGTCGGTGTGAATCATTGGGTACAATGGCCCCTGCGTTCTCTGCAGAGGCTGTTGGTCTGCTGGTTCATAAGAAAGGGGGTTCTCCATGGTTTAAACACTATGACTAACATTTCTAAGACAGATTCTTTTTTCCAAATCCACTTCTTTCTTAAAGACCCAGGCTTGATGTCTAGGACGAATAAGATTTGATTACTTGCAATTCTCCAGTCTTCTGCGGTGTGTCACTTATCTTTCTGTTCATGAAACAGAAAGTCTGACTCTTCTGCAGAACTCGTGCCACTTACAGACCGCAGACAGAATGAGATGGGTATCATCTTTCCATTTACTAAAAGATTTACAAAATGCAGACAGGATCACACCCTGGAGGCTGAGAAAAACAGCACTCCTGTGAATTCCAGAAAGAAAAACATATTTTTTTCCAGCAGTGGTTTTTTATAACTCACTAGCTTAGCAAAGTACAGAAACTAAAGAAATAGAGTGTAACAGCTAGATGTTTTTCAATACTGTATTTAAACAAAACAATTTAGAGCATTCTTTCCCCACCCCCTCTTCCATGCATATATATTACATTTAGCATATATATTCCTTAGTCCAAAAAGAATGCCCACTTTGGCATAATTCTTTCTGATTTACAGCCCCCACTCTATCCATTGAAGAGAAATAGGACTGGGAACCCAAGACTCTGCAAGGAGTCCAGCGCCCAGAGCAGTATCTCCAGCCTCCCCTTTATCTGGGGGGAAAAAAAAACTTGGCGAAAAGTGATGCTTGGTCTCTTTATGCTAATGTTGATGGCATCTCTGCCATCATGCCCCACAGCACCTGTTCAATATTCTCAAAAAATTAAGGATTCTCAATGCATGAAGGCTTTGGCTGCTTTCACAAGTACCTTGGGGGAGACTCGTAGATGAATTGTCTGTGTTCCTGGTAATCACGTTTTTTACTGGCCGGATGCAACCGCCCTTAAGTTGCAACCCTTCTCGCCTTCCTACGTGGTTTTGAAAATTGTTTTTTTAAATAAAACATCAGTGTTTAGATTGGTGGTGGCACAAGATGCGGCATAGGATCCAATTAGCTTTTCAGCAAAGCTGGGAGAGGGTTCAACTGAGCATTTAAATATCAGAGGCAGGTTATATCTCTGTCCCTCCAGGCAGGACAAGTGAGATTTCAGCATG
>JAQIFY010002800.1:0-13053 GCA_028533085.1 Varecia variegata | reverse complement strand
AAAAAATATCTGTTATTAGTATGTTAACAAAAGATGTGAATATTAAGATAGTTTTGAATAACTATGGAAACAAACATTATATTCTACACAAAATATTTTAAAGAAAATATTTCCTTTGGTCATCAATTTAATTTAATTGAAATTGCTTTGTAATTTTAATGTCTTAGTGATTTTGTTTATTTTGTCAAAATTTACACTGATAGAATGAGGTATAGATTACTTTTTATTACTCTAAGAATGAGCAACTGAAAAGTCAACTATTGGAAAGAAGTCTAAAAGTAGTATCAAACAAACACAAAATAGCAAAATTATACTTTAAGAAGAAACTGAATTTTATAAAATAACATGGCTATTAAAAGAAAATCATGTGGAAAGAAGTATACTGATTTACATAAACAAATTTATTTCAATTAAGGATTGTAAATGGTAATTATTTCAAGTCAAAATAAATGTTTATTGAGAAAACATATAATTATTGAAAACAACAATTCTTTCAAGTCAAACTTCAGAGAAACTGAATAAATTTTTAGAATAAAAAAGCTATTATTCATTGCAGAGATTTGAAAGTTTAGGTCTAATCAGACTTCATCTTTAATTATTTTAACTTTTTATGTCATTTTTCAGCCTGTGATCAAGGTATTTATATTCTTCCAGTTAAAATATCAGTAGGGAGCTTCATGCACATTGTAATCAGTAAACTACAGACTCTAAAACCAGGCACAGCCAGATCAGGAAGTTTAGCTTCTGTGAAAAAAGTTTTCTAAAATTTATGCATACTGAATGATATTAGTTCTTGGGATTAATCAACCATACACTGAACAGTAGATTTTTTGTTAAAATTGTGGTGCCCTGTACATTATCAATAAATAAAGAGGCATCCTCAAATAAATCAGTGAAAATAGCCATTTCTTAGCTTTCTGGCTAAAATCAAGTGTAGCTAACACTGTTTGAAAATAATTGAGAAATTATAATGTTATAAAAAACTGTGGAACTGAGGATGGTTATTAATATTACTACACATACAAATAATAGTCTAATGATCTTCACTGAAACAAAAAATGAGTTCAATACTGAGACCTTGAGATGCTACATCAAACTTAGCCAATATGATAAAATGATTATCGGTGTCATTTCTGCTGACTCACTAAGTAACCTCACACAAACCAAATGACCTTTTTTTTACTTTAGCTTCCTGATATTTTAAAATACTGTGACTGAAGCAGATACACTCAAGTTTCTTTCGGTTAAAAGTGGTAACCACTGACCAGGACGGGACCAGTATTTTTGTAACGCTATCCAGCAAAGCAACAACTCTTACTCAAAATGAACAATACTAATATGATAGAAATATATCTAACTGGGAAAGCATTTCATCGCATCAGTAGATTTTAAGATAAAAATTCCTTAAACATGAATATTTAGCTAGTGCTTTCTAATCATCTTTATTCAGAAAACTTCTGGCTAATATTTTTTTCCCTCTGACTGGACAATTACATATGAGAAGCAATATTTCCCCAGATCATTTCTTCTCCTTTGGGGGTTAGATATACCTCCAATTATGAATTCAATTGTGGTTTCCCATCAAATATCTTGAGAACCACATCAAGTGACAGATGTCCTCTGAAACAATACAACCCGAATATCACTGAAATTCTAAGGATGCAAATTATATAAAACTGTACAAAAATGTGGCTAATTCATGGCATCTAGTCCTCTACTATGCTCTTTCCAATTATATATATACATATATAAAAATATATATGTATATATGTGTGTGTGTATATATATATATATATATAGAGAGAGAGAGAGAGAGAGAGAGAGATGCCCATTTCCAAAGAATCCTCACAGGAGAAAACTGATAAAACCTTTCCTATTTTAACAAAAAATATAGCATTATAGAACAGGAACATTATCACGTTTGTCTTAAAATTCATCAAATTCAAACAGTAGGTTATTGTAACAATTAATTAGAAATAAAAATAAAGAGCAACTTGACCTAGCCTATTTGTTTCCAGGAATTATTTAAGTAAAGCAATGAGAATTGCTTAGTGACAAAAAATAAAACATGGAGTGAATTGAAAATGAAGTAGAAAATTATATAGGGAAAAAAATCTCCCTATATAATTAGCTGTGTGCCACATATCAATATATGCAAGACTATTCTTGATTTCTAAATTTAACAATATTCAGATTTATTCTGAGTATATGTACATTGAGTGAAGGGAAGTTTAGGAAATAAAAATTAAATAAAAGTAATTTACCATAGTGTGATCATGGCCATTTCCAGACTAGCCACTATTCCTTTCTGTATTTTTTAATCCATTATATATATGTTTGTTCTTGTAGTTTTATTTCATTGTTTATCTATGAATGTCATCTCTCCTCTTTTATTCCAGATGTAATTTTTTGTTTCCTCTTTATTGCTATTTACTTATTAATATTCAGTCATTATCCCATCCTCCATTTGCAGACTTCCATTTTTTTGTTCTTTATTTTATTCTCTTGTTACATGTTAAGGGCTTCGGCTTTGCCTCCATTGTTATCTTGCTTCTTTTTCATATTCCCGTTTGATTCACCTAAGTGCCCTGTCCCACTACCTCCTCTGTGTGTGTGTGTGTGTGTATGCATAAGTATATGTATCTTTGCAGATATGAAGTTTTATAGCATGAAGAGCAGAAAATGACTAGATTAGGAAGGCATGATGGGGTAAAAAGCTGATCAAGATCTAGATTTAGAGAAGTTAGATTTTAATTTCTTCAACAAAATCATTAGAAAAATTCTTTGAGAACTGACTGCACTGGTGTTTTCCCTAGCACCAGTTTTACTAGCTTATTGTCAGTCTTTCAAGACCTGAGGTCTAAATAAATGCCAAGAATATTCTTCTATATTATTGCATGTGTTACAATTAACATATTTCACCTGCTTGTCTGTCCTATTAATATTAGACATTTTTTATACCCCAAAACACAGTGGGTCATTCAAGTAAATTTATAAGTACCATATAAAAGAAGAAAATTATTTACAATTTTTGGTTCCCAGAACACCTGTAGTTTCTACCATGATTTTAAAACTTTAATGAAAAATAATAACTCTTTTGCTACTTCTGTCTTATCCTTTAACTGAGCTTTATTTCAGGAACTTAGATGTAATCACACACTGCATTTCAGATGGGGCCTGAAAGGAGACGTGTGCTGTGGCACTAAAAGGATTAAGAACTATGTATGCTATTACTAGTTTTGTGCAACACTATGTACGTAAGTAAAACCATCAATCAAAAGGGCTAAAGTATGCAAGTGTATAATTATGGTGTTCTTAATGTTTTGTTGATATTTATCAAATGAAAGGTAGCAATGTTAAGAAGGCATGCAACAAGATCTTCTCTCATCAGTGATAAAAAGCAATAAACCAGACATCATTTTTAAACTGTAATTTGGAAAACCAGGAGGACTATCAGTAAATTCCTTGGAAATACACTTCTAAGAAGCAGTTATTAAAGTTAAATTTATGTAGCTCTATGGTTTGACACCTATAATATTATATTTCATTTTAAGATTTTTACTAGGTACTTTTAATGTAAGTACATCCTATTATCTAACAGTATTATGTTTTTTTAAATGTATTTATTTTAAACACACACATTTTCAAATGAAAAGCTTCCTTAATATATTACTAAATTTATTCTTCAATTATTTAACTAACAAAACCTATTAAACCTAAATTAAAATCATAGTTGAAGTTATTAAAGGAAGCAACAATTAAGATTACAAGATTATAATGCTCATATTACATTGTTTTAACTCTACATTAGAGTTATCAACATTTGTTTTATCTGTGGTTAGTGCACTTGCCTCCCTGATTTTAATTTTTAAACAGGAAGTATACATTTACATGAATATGTAATTTGTTCTATACCTAGAGAAAATATTTTTCAAATGTTAAGAAAGAAATTGTGTAAGGTTACATTGCAAGATTCTATTACCTGTGTAAATGATGGAGGAAAGATTATAAATATAGATGAATCTGGTTGACTCTATGTTCAAAATAAACATGACCAAAAACATACTATTTTCAGTACCAGGGGCAATAGGGGAATATTCAGACAAAATATCAATGTTTTCAAAAATGTATAATTTTTTTCTGTAGCTACAAAGGACATTATTGGGACAAATAATATTTAAATAAGGTCTATAGTTTAGATAGTAGTGCTGCGTCAGTGTTAATTTTCTAGTTTTGATAACTATGGAAATAATGTAAAATAGTAAAAGCTTTGCTTTTCTTTAGAAAAGCATACTGCGGAATTAAAGGATTATCATGTATGCAATCCAGTTTACAATGGTTCAGAGCAATCGAAAAAGCAAAATTTAAAAAGATTATATAGGCTCAAGCCAGATAATTCAAGTGCACCTTAGGTCAATCAATGTAAATCTTCAATGGCTAAAGTCATATTGAGTCCTACTGGTAGTTGTCAGTGGTATGTTTTCATAAAGCAGAATAAAGTTTCAGGACAAAAAAAACTGTAGATTTTTCAAAAACAGTGAAGACAAAGACACCATCACAGACCTGTCATGGCCTAAGGTAGGGTCATTTTTTAAAATGGCTTTCCAAAATCGATTTTAGCAGCAGATACCAGTATGGGAGTCTTTTCACAAAAGCAAGGGAAACACAGTAATGGGAAGAGAGTGTGCTAGTCTTTTATAGCAAAGCTGCCTGTGGCTACTGAACTTGCTATTATGTTTCAATCCTTCAAGAGAAACAAGGGAAAACTCAGAAAAGGGGTTGCACCTAAAAATACTAAGTTAGTGAGAGGATCAACATGGATAGGGAGATATTATATTCATTGAGGACAAAATTTTTAGCTATATGTGTAATCCACACAGTCCTCTCTTTATTACATATTATAACATTTCATTTATCTCTCTGAAGGCAGAGGAACTATGGTGATTTGGTTTTGTTTTTGTTTTTTTTTTTAGGTAAAGACATTGAGAACACTTATAAATGTTAAATGATCTTCATTACACACCTCATTATTTATTGTTTTCCAGGTTAAGAGTATGAATGGTGAGCACCTATAATAAAAGCAATACCATTATTCACTAATACTGATAAAAGTAATTTAACAGATATATTCACTCTGGGCCTGAGGTAACATTAAGCACTTTATATACATTATGACTGTTAATCCTCAAAATAATGTCATGAGGTAGATATTGATGTTTTCAGTTGAAGAAACTGTAGCCATGGAGTTGTATAAAGTGTAAGAGATCACACAGCTGGCAAGTACAGAAGCTTGCTGTTTAACTACATAGCTCACACCTCTATGAAACACAGTTTGATAACAATTTGTAGCATCACAATGAATAAAATATTCCCAAGTGTACTCCATAGAAAGAATGATAGATAGATAATCAATCATTATGGGCCACTGGTTCTAAAATGAGTTGTAGAGAATTTTAGTGCTCCTTTCACTTTAAATTATATAAATTTTTATGAATTAATGAATCCACAAATTATATAAATAGTTCTTTGTCTCACAGTAAAGAAAGTACTATTTTCTAACAAGAAAAATGTTTGTTAGGACCAAGCTGAATCCAAAATTTCATGGTTTGATTTCTTTCATTCAGCAAATATTTATTAGGTACCTATTTTATTCCAGGGACTATTCTTAGTGCCAGATATGCCAAAATTAAGTAGGCATAAATCCCTGACATCATGGAAATTTTATCCTAATGGGAACAACAGAAAATATACCAGATAAAAAAATATAGATTACACCACAAGATAATAAAAGCTAGGATAAAAAGTAAAGCAGTTATATATAGACATATATATATACATATAGATAGATAAATGATTTGACATAGCATGAATGTTCTCTTCTGTAATTGTGCTTTTGTTTTTACTGATGCTAGATTTTAAAAAAAAACGGATCTGGAAATTGACTCTGTTAAACGTATTTTTTTTCTTTTTTTTATTTCAGAATATTATGGGGGTACAAATGTTTTGGTTACACATAATGCCTTTGCCTCACCCAAGCCAGGTCTAGAAGTGTGCCCTTCCCACATACAGTGTGCGCTGTCTGCATTAGTTGTGAGTTTACCCCCCAAACCTCACCCCACCTGACCAGCACCCATTGAATATTACTACCATGTGAGTACCTTAATGTTGATGAGTTAGTACCAATTTGATGGCAAGTACATGTGTTGCTTGTTTTTTCATACTTGTGATACCTCACTTCGAAGGATGGGCTCAAGCTCTATCCAGGATAATATAAGAGGTGCTAGATCACCACTGTTTTTTGTAGTAGAGTAGTATTCCATGGTATACATATACCACATTTTATTAATCCACTCATGTATTGATGGGCACTTGGGTTGTTTCCACATCTTTGTAATTGTGAATTGTGCTGCCATAAGCATTCGAGTGCAGTTGTCTTTGTTATAGAATGTCTTTTTTTCCTTTGGATAGATGCCTAGTAGTGGGATTACTGGATCAAATGATAATTCTATTTTTAGGTCTTTGAGGTATCTCCAAATTATTTTCCACAGGGTTGTACTAATCTGCAGTACCACCAGCAGTGTAAGAATGTTCCTCTCTCTCCACATCCACTCCAGCATTTGTTGTTTTGGGACTTTTTGATAAAGGCAGTTCTCACTGGAGTTAGGTGATATCTCATTGTGGTTTAGATTTGCATTTCCCTAATGAATAGAGATGTTGAACACTTTTTTATATGTTTACTGGCCACTATTTTGTCTTCTTTTGAAAAGTTTCTGTTCATTGTTAAACATAATTTTGATTATTTTCACTTAAGTCTTTCAAGCTTTTCATTTCCTATAATTTCTACTTTGTAATTCCACATATGTAAGATATTTAATATTTCTTTCAGCTTTATGTCACCTGCAATTTTGAAAAGATTGCTTCCAGTGTTCTTATCCAAGTTAATAATGAGACTTTAGAATAAGATAAGGTCAAGGATGGAGCCCTATGACAAATCACTAGAATTCTGCCTTCCAATTAATACCAATCCAAACACAGGGTTATCCAAGTATGATCTTTCAACCAATTATAATCCTGCCTCGCTCCATATAATCAGTCAATACTTTTCCATCTTGCCAACAGGAACACTAAGAGAAACCTTTTTAAATGCCTTATTGAAATCCAGATATATTAACTCTATAGACTTACTTAGACTATTCTTGAGGGAAATTCCAGCCATAAAGATTATAGCACCTACTTAGGAAATAATCATGGCATTCATAGTAATATGTTAAAATAGAAGTAGACTGACTCCATTATATATGAAAACAAGTCCTTATAATGGAGAAGCTAAACATAGCAAAGTTTTAATGGTTAGTTCTCAAGGTATGTTTTTCCTTCAGGGAAGATGGTGATATGAATATTTTGTGAATGGAATCAGATTAACATAATATCAGAGTCACTAATATTCTATCAGATAAGAGCTAATTATTTGAGGAAAACATTTTATAAAGTTTGTAAATTTGCAAATCCCATACTGCCGTTTTCCCACATCTTGCTATGTATGAGGGGTACAGTAAGATCAACTAAATAACCAATTTTTAATGAAACAGAATTCAATGTAAAAATCTCAGAGACTGGTGGCCATAAAGTAGTACTGTGGAAGTTGTCTTTATAGAAATGCATTTCATTAAATGCTGAGCTTAGATTTTCTTTCTAAAATGCCAAATTTTCTATTAATAAAATATGAACATTAGGTTATAAATTAGTATGCTATAAAATTTTTATGTATGCAAATCTATTTTTTATTTTTAATCATCATGGGCACATAATAGCTATATATATATTATATACATATTTATAAGATTATGTGATGTTTTGACATAAGCATAAAATATGTAATCATGGTTATTAGTGTATCCATCACCTCCAGCATTTATCATTTCTTTATTATAGAACATTCCAATTCCACTTTTAGTTATTTTAAAATATGCAATAACTTATTGTTGCCTATAGCCTCCCTGTTGTACTATCAAAACATTAGATCTTGTTCATTCCATCTAACTATATTTTTGTACCAATTTATTATCCCCATTTTATTCCCCTTTCTCCGCTACACTTTCTAGCCTCTGGTAACCATTGTTCTATCTCTATTTCCGTGAGATCAACTGTTTTAAGTTTTAGCAAATCTATAAATATGTGAGGAATGTTAGGTTAGACAGAGCATGCGGTGGTTTCCATTACTGTGATAGTACTAAGAGTATATGCTGACATGCACTACTGTAAAACCCCAAACAGAGATATACTAGGCAACATTTCCACATTTCATTAACCATAAAACCTTTTTTATCTCATCATCCTTATTAACATTTCTCAATTTTATATTTATAATAGTCATTGAAATTAGATATTATTTTAACAACAAAGTTTACTAGAAACTCAATTTTGATGTTGGGGCCAAGGGTCATGTCTACCTCACAAACATACAAACACACAAAACCACTAATACAGTCACAAAGCACAAGGAATCAGGAATGGAATTAAATATTTTTGTGTGAAATATTTAACTTCATGGGAGTAGGAAGTTCAAAATATTTAGTGTTCATTGCTGGAGCACCATATGCTGGGACTGCTTAGCAGGAATAAGGTTCAAAGAGCAAGACGAGATCACAATAATTATATTAAAATAACTAAGTTTGAGAGTCAGGGTGGTTAATGTTAAATCTACCCATCATGTGGCATGATGATTTAATTTAGACAAGTACTTTCACCTTTCCTCAGGATGAAGAATTATGTTGACCTTCAGAATATATAGTCATGAGGAGGTACAAAAGGCAGAAGGAAGCTAAATGAGGTGGTGGCTCACTAGGGAGAGATCCAGAAATACTACTGTGACTACAGTATTGGGAATATGATTGTGACTCCAGAAAAATATTGAAACTGCACACAAAATATTGTGAGTATATAACTGAGCCACAGAATCCAAACCTTTCTTCTGACTTTCAAAACAGCCAATGACTTAGAAAGCTTAAAACCCTTCCACCTAAATAGCATTGTCCTTCTCTCTGGATAGCAATATCAACAATTGCCTTCAGCAAAATGATCTGGGAGAAAATTGATCTCTTTTAGAGTTCCCTGGCAGAAGATGAGCAAACAATCTTTTTAAGTACCAGTAATACTGGTAGGAAATGCATAATATCACTTCCAACAACAGCAACAAATATTTTAAAAATCAAACAAAATATTGAAAATCTGTCTTATTTTATTCTTTTTTATTATTTAGTTTTTATTTTATAATCATAAACTTAGACCTATAATCCAGCTTAGACTTGGAGGGGAATAAGGAAAATACAGAACCCAAAGATCTTCTTTTATTATTTATTTTCTTTTTAAGTACCTTTTCTGTTAATTTTTCCCATTTTTTTTTATTTCAAAGTATATGGGGGTACAAATATTTGTGTTTGCAAGGATTGCTTCTGTAATGCTTGAGTCAGGGTTATAAGTGTGCCCATCACCCAGATAGTGTTCATTGTACCTGTTAGGTAGGTTTTCACCCATCCCCTCTTCTCCCCACCCCCTGATTGATTTCCATTGAGTTATACTTCCCTCTATGCATGTGTGTGCTCATTGATTAGTTCCAATGTAATACTGAGTGCATGTGGTGTTTGTTTTTTTTCATTCTTTAGATACCTTGTATAGGATAATGGTCTCCAGTTCTGCCCATATTGTTCCAAAAGGCATGAAGTCATCCTTCTTCCTGGATGAGTAATATTTCATGGTATACAAATACCACATTTTGTTAATCCACTCATGAATTGATGGGCATTTGGGTTGATTCCACATCTTTGCAATTGTGAATTGTGCTGCAATAAACATTCAGGTGCGGGTGTCTTTTCAATAAAATGACTTCTTTTTCTTTAGATAAATACCCAGTAGTGGGATGGCTGGATCAAATGGCAGGTCGACTTTTAGTTCTTTGAGGAATCTCCATACTGTTTTCCATAGATGTTGTACTAATTTTCAGTCCCACTAACAGTGTATAAGCATTCCTTTTTCTCTCCATATATGCCAGCATCTATTGATTTTGGACTTTTTAATAAAAGCCATTCTAATAGGAGGTGAAATATCTCTACAAAGAGAACTACCAAACACTTAGGAAAGAAATCACTGATAATATAAACAAATGGAAAAACATCCTCATGGATTGGGAGATATGTCCATAATTCCCAAATTAATTTACAGATTCAATGCAATCCCCATCAAAAGACTAATATCATATTTCACAGATCATCTTTTATTCTGTATATGTTTGAAATTTAGCTAATCTGGTTGGCAAAGGAAGAGGAAGGTTGAACTTTTGAATTAGTGCAGACAAATTTTATTTTATACCACAAACTTTAAAACATCTAACAGAAGATGTGAGAAAGGCCCCTCTACACTGAGAAAATCCTTAAAATAGGTAATCTCGCACCCCCTGCACTAGTAATTACTTGTGCATTATTATTAAAATAGTCCCCACATGAGGTAGCTTTCCAGAGCCACTTATGCTTCCTTCCTCCTTTTTCTCCATCAAGTACACTCTTACTCATGTATCTGCTTCTGGGCACAGCTACCACAGTGCGACTTACTCTCCCATTTATCCTAGTCAAATACACTAGTCAGCCAGGAAAGGTCAAGAGAAGTAATACTCAAGAAATATTCCCCTCTCTTGTTTATTAACAGACATATTGTGAGGTGAGATCAGGGCTCATAAAAATATATTTGCCAAAGAAACTCATTGTCCACACAACTTGTGTACTCTAATGCACAGATTATTTTATTATTTTGGTTTTCATAACATGTCCTGTGCAAGATAAAGAAGCCTATAAAATAATTTGGACATATAAGGAAGAAGAAAAATATCAGAATTTACCACTTTGGGATCTTTCTTGATATCATCCCCCAATCTCTATTACATTTTCTGTATTCCTAGAGTTGCGATGTTCTTAGAATAGTGAGAAGCAACTTATTTTTTAATAGCTAAATTTGTCCATAGTTTATATTAATATAACTGAAATCAGATTAAACCAACAGATAATTCTATTAACGGTTTAGATAAACAGCTTCCGGTAAGCAATAGTGTACCTTGAAATTGATATAGTTGACAAAAAATGTCTTTTCTGTTAGGTTTTGTTAAGCACATTACATATACTATTGAGACATAGTGTAAACATAAATATGCATTGTCCATTTCACTTTATCATCAGTATCAAATTAATGATTTATAAATAGAAAACGAATCATTTTTTCCATCAAATTTCTAACTAACTAAATTCTAGCATGTATATCAAGCTAATTAATTTTTCTAATCTTTCATGGCATTGTTTGTTTTTCTTCACTGGTGGTCTATAGAAAGTTAGTCATATGTTTTGTTTAAATTCAAAAGTATTCAATAAATATTATAAAAATAGCAGTTTGTTTTTAATACATATTATCTTGTGAGCAATGCTTAATACATATCTTATTCAGCATTGTGAAGCAACACAGATTTATTTGTGAATTATTGCTATCTGAAAGCTTTAGTTTCTAAAAATGGCTTAATTTAACCATAAGTATTGTTTGCTTCTTCATATTTTCTTTATGCTATTACCTAATATACCCCCAAGAGATTTTATTTTTCCTGTTGACAATGTTATATGTACAAAACTGTATATTGAAATTAATTCCTACTTATTTTAGAAATATATCTGTGTCATTACCACTACTGGAAATGGAGAATATTGACAGCTTAATTTTTAATAGCCATACATGAGAACTTTAAAATTAATATCAAAGCCCTAGTTTTTCCTTAAGGAATACACTGCAGAATAAGGTAAACAAAATTCATATATCTCTTGCTAGGTTAACCAGGAATAGAATAGAATGGACCCAAATAAGCTCAGTTAGAAATGAAAAAGGAAATATTACAACTGATACCACAGAAATACAAAATATCTTCTGTAAACACTATGAAAATCTCTACACACATAAACTTGAAAACATAAAGAAAATGGACAAATTCCTGAAAACACACAACCTCCCAGGACTCAATCAAGAAAAAATAGGACTCCTGAACAGACCAATAATAAGCAACAAGATTGAAGCAATAATAAAAAATCTTCCAATAAAAAAAAACCCTGGACCAGATGTATTCACAGTTCAATTTTACCAGATATACAAAGAAGAACTGGTACCCGTACTGCAGAAATTATTCCATAACACCGAGAAGGAGGGAATCCTTCCCAATTCATTCTATGAAACTATTATCACATTGATACCAAAGCCAGGAAAGGTCACAACAAAAAAAGAAAACTACAGACCAATATCTCTTATGAGTATAGATGCAAAAATCCTCAATAAAATACTAGCCAACTGAACTCAATAGTACATTAAAAAAGTAATAATAATCCACCATGACCAAGGGAGCTTCATCCCAGGGATGCAGGGATGGTTCAACATACAGAAATCAATAAATGTGATTCACCATATAAACAGAAGAAAGCAACGAAGACCATACGATCATCTCAATAGATGTAGAAAAAGCATTTGACAAAATTCAGCACCCTTTCATGATAAAACCCCTCAACAAACTAGGCATGGAAGGAATATATATCAAAATTATGAAAGCCATACATAATAAACCCACAGCCAACATCACACTGAGTGGTGAAAAGTTGAAAGCATTCCCACTGAGAACTGGAACAAGAACTGTCACCACTTCCATTCAATGAAGTGCTAGAAGTCTAGCCAGAGCAGTCAGGCTATTTCTTTCTCTTGAAAGAAATAAAGGGTATCCAAATCAGGAAAGAGGAAGTAAGCTTTTTGCTGACGATATGATCTTATACCCCAAAGACTCCACCAAGATACTCCCAGAATCGATAAATACATATCACTTTGATGATCATGTTAGCAATGCCCTCAGCATCAACAAACTGAGTGTGAATATAGAGTAAGAATCCCTGATAAAATTTACCTTTTGTTATAGAATGACTTTTGTTCTTCTGGGTAGATGCCCAATAATGGGATTGCTGGATCAAATGGAAGGTCTACTTGAATCTG